>CM028750.1:17065752-17165752 GCA_016801395.1 Leptodermis oblonga
TGGTGACGGAGGCGGTGGGCGGCGGTGGGTGGCGGTGGGAGAGAAGAAGAAGAGGAAAAAGAAGAGGAAGAAGGAAGAAGAAGAAGGAAGAACAGAAGAAGAGAAGAAGAAGAAGGAAGAAGAAGAAGAAGAAGAAGGAAGAAGAAGATGAGAGTGATGAAGATGAAGAAGAAGAAGGAGGAGGAGAAGAAGAAGGAGAAGAAGGAAGAGGAAGAAGAAGAAGGAAGAAGAAGATGATGAGAGTTTGTTGGCGGCGGTGGCGGTGGGCGGCGGTGGGTGAGAAGAAGAAGGAGAGGAAGGAAGAGGAAGAAGAAGAAAAAGAAGAAGGAAGGAGAAAGAAAAAATCTTGAAAATTAGTTTGTAATTTTTGGAAAAGAAAAATGTTTTGAAAATGTTGTAGGTTTATTCACAAAACCCATTTTCAAACTAAGTTTGAAAATGGGGAAAAGAACAGGCCATTGTTACATTTACAGGGAAGACTTTCGAAATTGATGTAAAACTGAATTTGTTATTGTTTGGAGTTGTGTAAAACTTACCTACTTATATCTATTTGACATGGAGTTATGTTACATTTACATGGGAGACTATGTCAAAATCGCCGTAATGCTAAATTTGTTATTGTTTAGAGTTGTGTAAAGCTTCCCTATTTATGTTTGCTTGACAAGGATTTTTGTTACAGTTATAAGGGATACTTTGGCGAATATTTTTCTTAAATCTTGATTTGTTGTTATTTGGAATTGTGTAAAACTTGTTACACCTTCAGACGACTGCTAATATAGTTAAGAAAAATAGACAAACCGATATCCTTGTCGATCAGTTAATAGGTTTTTGTTGAAACTTAAAAAACCGATATCCTTGTCGATCAGTAATATTTTTTTAAAATACTTTATCAAATATCTTTTAAACTATTTTTAACTCAAAAATGTTTTTATAAAATTCTTGTCGAAACCATATTTCATTAAAAAAACTTCAAAAACATATTTTATAAAATGTTTTTGAAAAATAATTTTATCAAAATATTTTTGAAATACTTGTCCAAAAAGAGCCTTCATTACATACGCATGTTTTTATTTGAGAAACATCATGAGGTTTTTTTTCCCCTAAATAACTTTGTTTCGTAATTTTATTGATAATCTCACGCTATTCACCAAAATTATTTTAGGCTTTAATAGTTAATTTATCTTTTTACTATTAATGTTTAATTAGTTGAGGGTATTTTTGTCAAACAAAATAATGCTTAATAGAGGAGGGTTGTAAAAGTTATTGCTTTATATATTACTTGTTGACTTATGGTCACAGGGGGCAAAAGACGAATTAAAAAAACACAAGGGGGGCAAATGTCACACTCTCCTATAAACACAGGGGGTTTAATAATATTTAAGCCTTAAAGTAACACTAAGAAAAATTTATAGAGATTTTACTGTATTTAAATAGAGATTAATACATAGAAACGAAATAATGTAAAACTTATAGGTAACTAAATAAAAATTACTATTTTTGATGTTTTCTAGTAATTATGAATTAACTATTCTTCATTAATTGACAGGGGTTTAAAAAAATTGAATTGTTAACTAGAAATATGAAAATTATCTATTGTTTAATTAGTTTTTATTAACATAAACGCTGGAGTTTATATATAATTAATCAATATAATATAATTTACTATAATAATTGATCAATATTAGGTTGCATATTTAATAGGCTTAATCTCTGCCACGTCATAATTTCTCTCCCTCCTTGGCCATGTCATCTACCTTCTCTCTCCGCCACATCATCGCAACGTCACCTACCTTCTCTCTGCCCCACGTCATCACAACCACCTTCAAATAAAGGGTAAAAATTTTGCTACTAGCTGGGGATTGAACACGCGACCTTCAACCCTCATACGTGTGGACTAACCACTAGGCTAGTGATGCTTTTTATCCTTTAATCTATCTCAACTGTCCAAATAAAAGAGCATAAGATTCTGTTCTTTTTTATTCCTTTCTACAAGAATCTTTACTTTTTTTTCTTTCAAAACTTTACACAAAAAAAGGAACTTTATTTTCTACTCAATTTAAAAATTCAAAAGTTAAATTCAAAATTTAATCAGAATTCAAAATTTTAAATTCAAAAGTTTAATTCAAAATTTAAAGAGTTAGTTTTAAAAACATGGGGGGGGAGAGGGTTGTGGGTAAGTAGTGAAAAGGGAATAACATGGGGGTAAATAGTGATTAAGCCTATTTAATACGCCATTTTCCTTTTTAATTTCATTTAATATTTGAAAAGAAAAACTACAAATTAATATTGGCGTATGTTGCCGCACGCGAGAATTCTCTAATTTTTTTATTTTTTCCGAATCTTTCTATGGCGGGTCAATAGTAACCCGCCATAGATGACTCGTACTTGAGCCAAATTTCTTCAATTTTTTTACACAAACAATGCGTTTGAATTAGGCGAAATAGCCATCATTCTCTTTTGAACACTCCCATCACCCCTCTTCTTCCCCATCTCTAATCGGCCCTCAACCTTCCCTTCTCTCGTCGGCGGCTCCTTTCCCGTCTGTAATCCCACTGAATCGAGCTTCCGCTGGCGTAACCCACAACTGCCCGACGTCACCGAACAAGCCGGCGATACATCATCCACGCTTCCATCAAACACCCTTGGGCACAAGGCTTAACCCCACCGGAAATCACCGCCAATATTTTGTTGTTGTGGTCTTGAAAGCATAAAAAAAGGTTCTAACAAATAGTTTTTCTTTATTTCAGCTTTATTATTAGTTGATTATTGTGAATGGCCTAGGGTTTAATGTTAGTGTTAAATTAGTTTTTGGTTAATGGCTTGTTTGCTTTAGTTTTGATTCGGGCTTATGAAATGGGATGTTTTGTATGAATTGTTGTCTAATCCAAGCTCTTTTGTGTCTATTTTCATGAAATTTGTTTAAGGGCTTTGTTTATACATTTATTGAGCATTATTGCAATACAAGACACTCATTTGCCCTATAATCTCTTCTAAATGCATGTGTCTACACATCGAGAGTTTAAATTGTCAATTTTTTTTTATGTCAATCACTTTTTTGACCGCTATTGGTGTATCTCTGTTCAATGAAAACTACTTGTTTAGACTCTTTTGGGGGTCTTTTTAATGAAATTAGTCAAAATGAACATGTATATACATTGGGAGCCTAAAATGTCACTTGTTTTTTAATTTAATACTTTCTTAGCCTCTTTATGAGTCTCTCTTTTCATGAGAAGTTAAAATGTCATCTTGCTTAGACTCCTAGGATTGACAAGAAGTGTGCATGCACCAATTGATTGGATAATAGTTAAGGTAAAATTAACTAATTATCAGATTTTATTATTTAGCATGGTCTAGTATACACTTTTATGATCTTTTAACTGCCATAATAAATTTTGATAGCATAAAAAACAAAAGTCTGATTAGGAGTGCGGCTACTACGTCATGCGTTACATGTACCACATAGCCATGAAATCCGAGAAATTAGCACTCGAAAAGGTATTTGACTATGTTTTATGTGTTTTCGCATTCCCTACGTAGTGTATTTTATTTTGTTACTTAGTTACTTATATGTGTCTTTATTTTTATGGCAATACTTCAAGAACAACTGCACTTCATTTGTCATCGAGGATATAGATGTTATCAGAACACTATGCACTAGTTATATTGTGCAGCATGAGCTTTAGGACAGTACTTGATTGTTCTTTTGAGAGAATTTCACGATATGAGAACACAATGCATGAACTTTATGCCAATACTTGGATGTCTTTTGATGGAGATTCACTATGAATGAAACTTGTTAGATATTATAGTTCTATGATATTTTTTGAATTTCTATTGGAGTATTGAAAGTATAATATACTTTCTACGGCATTTTAAAGGATAGCCTGCATAGAAAGCAATGCATTTTCTATAGTGGGTAAGAAAAAATCACCATAGAAAGTGCAGGACTTTCTATTGCGGATAAGAAGAATTGCCATAGAATGTCTTGTACTTTCTATGCGAAAACCGCCGTCGAATGTCCTTGTACATTCTATGGCGGGTATGTTTCACCTGCCATAGAAAGTTCACTTTCTATGGCGGTTTATTTTTACCCGCCATAGAAAGTCCGTGTTTTTCCCATGGTAAGCCCGTGCCTTTTCCATGGCTACTGGATAGACTGCGATTTATATTGGGAAAAACTGCCACTGAAGGCCCGAAGAAACCGCCATTGAATGTAATTTTTGTAGTAGTGAATATTGTATAATTTTTATAATTTTTTATATTATTACATAATAATATTATTGGGGCATTCACGGTGCATTTTGCACGATGTCTACGTCTAATATATATATATATATGTGTAGGTATATATATATATATATATTCACTTTAGAGTATGTATTGTATGATGATGGCATTATTCTATTTCAGTCACTATTAATTAAAGAAAGTCTATAACCCTTTCACATAATTTGAGGAATGGTTCTCTCAAATTAATGACAACATTTGGATGAGAATGGTTGAATTTGGTCTATTGAATGTAATATATTTTAGTATATAAAAAAGAAAAATAATAAATATGAAATGAATTTTGTGACCTGTAACTGGAAATTAGTATTTTAGTGTAATATTAATTTTCCTTTTCTAATATTATAGTCATATTAGTTGGTGTTGCAATATCGTGTGGCCATAATGAATTGTTTTAACTAATAATTAACAACATTATGAGAAAAGCTAAAGTATGGTAGTAGAAAGGAAAAATTATAGCTTGGAGATTCTGGATTGATCCTCCTCAACTATGAAAAGAAAAAACATACATTGTAAAGAGTATGTTTTAAATCATACAAGTAAAAGAATAATTGAAATATATAATTTTATTAATTCACTTTATTAGTCTCTTAATTTCAAACACTAGGTATATCTGATTCTGTAATTTAAAATAATTTTATTATTTGTCACACAAAAATTTTGGCAACATATAGATTACTTTTGAATAGTACCTATAAGATCCACAGTTAAAAAAAGAGAAAAAACTTTGTTCACTCATTGCTTTGGCCTAGAAAAAAATAAATCGTATATATTTTCTGAATTTGAGTTTAGAAATAATTTAATAACTATATGTATATGTATATTTTTGATATTGTAGGATTGAAAATGAAATTCATTTTCTTAAAGTTCATATCAAGGATCAAATCAAAAAACTAATAGAGCAGTGGGCAGCTTGCTTTCCCACCAAACAAACTTCCAAATTAATGACATGGGTCACCAGCACTAGTGTGAATCTTAGAAAAACCGATTCCACTGCATGTGATTATCATGGGTGACTTCGAAAGTCTGCTCCAGCAAACCTGATAACAACTCAATTCTTTTTTTTTTATAATAAAAAAGTTTTTATGTTGAAAGGGTAAGTTGAGAAAAAAATTACTTCCTCTGTTCCACTAGTACAATTTATTATGAATGTCAATTTATAATACTTAAATAATTAATTTAACATCATTTGTTTTATTTATATTTTTACTTTTTAAGTATGAAATAATTATGAAACACATATTATTAAATTAGTAAAGGTAGGAGGAGAATAAAATTTGGGAAAGGTCACATTGACCTCATTGAAGCTTAACTCGCAAATGTGTCCCTTATACAGTATTTTAGAAAGGTCAAACTTGGACTCAAGAGTCTCGTGGTGGTATATCAAATTAATTAAGCGTATGGAATATCGTAATTATGTTCAAAAAATGTTTTTCGTCTTTGTTACAACGAATATTGTATGTTTTCAAATGCCACAAGAGGTTTTGAAAACAATAGATACGGTCTTTAAATTTGTATGAATTGGCAAACTACCATCCCTTTGGAATGAATTCATATAAGTTCAGATGATATTTTAATATTTTACCATCCCTTATATAAGAGTATTTTGATGTCTTACAGACACAAAAGTTGAAGGGAATCTGACTCTTAGAGCTTGATTGAGATGCTTAAAGGTAATATGCATATTTCTTACTCAATTCTTAGAATCGTGAAAGAAATTAAAAGATTTATTTTAGAACATATATCTTTTACACATTACTTTAGATAAGCTAACCAAGTTGCATATGCTTTAGCAAACCATGGGGTATCGTCTGAAATCTTTAACAGTTTCCCTCACTTCATGGAATTACCAAGTTTGGCTAGAGGATTGAGCAATCTTGACAGCTGGGGGATGCCTAGCTTCAGAGTTATAAAATGTCCTTAATGGCATTCTGTTGTGATCCTAACACATTCTTGGATGCAGATGCTCTAACTTGTGAATCAAGAGGCATTCATGGTTGTATGGAGCTAAATAAAGGATGGTTAAAAGACTTTTTCAGATAGAAATTTAGTTCCTACCTAGACTAGAAAAATTGCATGAAAGTTATGTATCTATAGTATTATGATTTGCACATCATCACATTTTGTATGTCAAGGTATGGTTCACTAGGTCTCCCTTGGTCAACTTTTTCTCATTTTAATAAGTTAATAAAGGGCCCCATACGCACACAAAACAAAAGACAAAAAAAACTTGAAATTCTCTTTTTTCTTTCCCTTAAACGATGACCTTTACTGGCTGTTAGAGTTTCCTTTTTTGGTTGTTAGAGTTTACATTTTTTTGGTTGTTAGAGTTCACATTCTTCGATCGTCATCAGGTAAAAAAAGTAATGTACTACATGCATGGAGGGCATTTCTTCAATTTAGAGTGGAATTTTCTCAACAACCATTTGAGCTAACTTAGGGCATGTTTAATAACACCACTTAATGCTTAAAATTAATGGATTAAGTGATAATAACTTTTAATATGTTTGACATTGGAAATGCAAACCTCTGAATTATTTAAGCACTGCTTATTTTCTTTAGAAAAAATTAAGCGAAAAAGTCAGCTTATTGCTTATCTCTTAATGGTCCACGTAATAATATTTAAATAATTCAAATTTGATTTCCGAAACAACCCTTTTTATTTTATTCATATTGATTTAACTATAAATATTTATTTTTAAATAAATTATTATTTTATTATTTTCTTCATTAGCATACCTCGTATTTTAAACTTTTTCAACATAATAATCTCAACTAAAATTTGATTTAATTTTTATTATTTATTTAATAAGTTATATCATTTACATATTTTTATAAATCTCATTCGTACGATATGTTTTATATAACTTTCGTAATTATATACGAGTTTTATTGTAAAATATTTAATTTCATTTAAATTGCAATAGTGAATTTTTTTTTCATTTTCAGGAATTTTAATAAATTGTGATAAATTTTTTTTTTGTATTTTAATCATTCAATGTAATGTGTTTTTATCTTATTTCATTTTCTTATTTTTTTCATTAATCATAATTTTTGTTTTATTATAAAATTTGATATTTCGAGTATATAAATACAAAAAATCCAACGTCAGGGTAAAATGCGACATTTTTAAGAGTCCAGCAATAAGATCAGCATATTTATAAAACAAAATCAAGTGATTAAGCATTCTGATTAAGAGTTTCAGAAAATATATTTCAGCATTACGATGTTAACTGATTAATCAATTCAATATTATGGTTTCAGCATTAAGTATTCAGATATAAGTATTAATTTTTATCAAACAGACCCTTAAGACTCACATTTTACCTCAAACAAACTAAAAAGGAAGTGGGTGCACTTCTGCAAATTTTTCAATAGTGTTTCAAAAATTCTCTTTGTTTTGGACTATTGAAAGGTAAAAATAATTTTAAAATTTTATCGAGATTCGAGCAAGGCGATAAATTAGCAGGTAATAAAAATCACAAGTTTTAGAAGGAAATATAGAAATATATACTTTCGATTTTAACTTTAAATACATGAGTATATGAAGCATAGTGGTAAATTTGATGTGCAAAAGTCAAGTGATTATGCAAGAAGGACCCCGTACCCACACAAAAAAAAAAAAAAAAAAAAAACTCTGAATTTCTTTTTTCTTTCCCATAAAACGATGACCTTTTTTGGTTGTTAGAGTTTCCATTCTTTTTTGGTTGTTTGAGTTTACATTCTTTTGCTTGTTAGAGTTCACATTCTTCGATCGTATTCAGGTAAAAAAAATAATGTACTACATGAAGGACCTTTGTTCAATTATTTAGAGTGGAATTTTCTCAACAACCATCTGAGCTAACTTAGACTCACATTTTACCTCAAAGAAACTAAAAAGGAGGCGGGTGCATTTTTGCAAATTTTCCAATAGTGTTTCAAAAATTCTCTTTGTTTTGGATTGTTGAAAGTTGAAAATAATTTTAAAAATTTGTCGAGATTCGAGCAAGGCGATAAATTAGTAGGTAATAAAAACCACAAGTTTTAGAATGAAATATATAAAAATATAGTTTCGATTTTAACTTTAAATACATGAGTATATGAAGCATAGTGGTAAATTTGATTTGCAAAAGTCAAGTGATTCTGCAGGAGTATATAAAAAAGAAAAATAATAAATATGAATGGATTTTGTGACCTGCAACTGGTAATTAGTATTCTAGTGTAATATTAATTTTCCTTTTCTAATATTGTTGTATTGTGTCTGTGTTGAGACATTAGTTTGTTTTAACCAATCCAACAACATTAAGTAGCCATATTAGTTGGTGTTGCAATATCGTGTGGCCATAATGAATTGTTTTAACTAGTAAAACAACATTATGAGAAAGGCTAAAGTATGGTAGTATAAATGAAAAATTATAGCTTGGAGATTCTGGATTGATCCTCCTGAACTATGGAAAGAAAAAACATATATTGTAAAGAGTATGTTTTGATTTAAATATTAAATCATACAAGTAAAAGAATATTGAATATATAATTTTATTTAGTTCACTTTATTAGTCTGAAGGAAATATTAGGTACATCTGATTCTGTAACTTGGAAAATGTTTTATTATTTGTCCCTCAACTTTCAATATGGTTAGATATTCACACAAAAATTTTGGCAACATTTTGGCCTAGATTTACAGTTAAAAAAAATGAGAAAAAACTTTGTTCACTCATTATTTTGGCCTAGAAAAAAATAAATCGTATACATTTTCTGAATTTCAGTTTGGAAATAATTTTATAACTATATATACATTTCTGATATTTTTGGATTGAAAATGAAATTTTTTTAAAGTTCAAATCAAAGAACTAATAGAGCAGTGGGCAGCTTGCTTTCCTACCAAACGAACTTCCAAATTAATGACATGGGTCACCAACACTCGTGTGAATCTTAGAAAAACCGATTCCACTGCATGTGATTGTCATGGGTGACTTCGAAAGTGTGTTCCAAGTAGGGCTGAGAACGAACACGGACATTCACGAACAAGCTCAAATACGGATCGATAAAAAAGTTCACAAACATGATTTTTAGGCTCGATAATAAATGAACACAAACACGGACAAGGTGTTAAAAGCTCATTTATGTTCGTTAACAGACTCGATTCACTACTACAAAACGGAGCTTTAACGGCTGCGAATTAACGGCGGAAAATAGAAACCGCAGTAATAAAAGGAATGCGGACTTTCTACGGCGTCTAAAATGAACCGCCGTAGAACAGGACTTTCTACGGCGTTTAAAAATGAACCGCCGTAGAAACGGACTTTCTACGGCGGTTGGGACAAACCGCCGTAGAAAGAGGACTTTCTACGGCGGTTGGAGGGCAACCGCCGTGGAAAGTGGACTTTCCACGGCGGTTGGAAGGTAACCGCCGTGGAAAGTCACTTTCCACGGCGGTTACCTTACAACCGCCGTGGAAAGTCCACTTTCCACGGCGGTTGCCCTCCAACCGCCGTAGAAAGTCCCCTTTCTACGGCGGTTTAATTTTCTCCGCCGTAGTATTGACGTATATATATATTAAAACCTAAATAACACCGTGTATTCCCATATCGCGCCCGAGAGTGTCTGTCTCCAAATTTCTACTACGGTTTTGCACGTTGAACCTAAAGAATCGTCATTTGGAGCTAAAATTTACCACCTAAAGGTTAGAAACTTGTAAAATTTCCAGTAATTGCTTATGCTTGTACTTTAGATATGTCATCCTATAGCATTTATTTTTATTTATGGTAGCTGCATGGCTGAAAATTAAAGTTGCATATATTCCATGTATGTGGCGAACCTTAGTAGTGTGGAACCCTATTTAGTTATACTATGTAGTTTTCGGTGATGTAATTTGATTTATAGTGTTTGATTTTTAATGGATGATGTTCATATAATTAGCACTACTTAGAGTGTGTATTATTTTTTTATGCATTTTATGTGTTTGACGAAATGCATGAATGAAAAACTTAGAGTTTCTTCTTCATTCGATTATGTCTATTGCGCATGTGTTGTCATTGCATTATTTTTTTCATTGAGGTATTATAGTAGTTTTGCACATATATGACTAACATAAGTATTATGACATGTGCTAAGACAAGCATGCAACTTGATACTTTGTACATTGTTTGTTGAATTATTATTTGGTATTTTTAATTATTTCAAGGTCTTAGTTACACATGGATCGAAATATCTTGTTCTGTGGTGATCGGACCTCCGATTCTTATGCGAGAGAAGTTGAGAATTTCATTCAATTCGCTTATAAGAATACAAAGTACGTTCATTGTCCGTGCAAATCTTGTAAAAATGGGGCGCGGTTTGATAACTCAGATACAATAAGATTCCATTTATATCGGCACGGGTTTGATCCTTCTTATAAACTGTGGATTTGGCATGGTGAAAGTATTGATGGTTTACCTGAGCAAAGAAAATCTCATGCAAAAGGAGATGATGCGATTACTAGAGATCGATTAGATGCCATGATTGAGGATGTGGCCGAGGATTTTGCTGATAAACCGGAAGTTCTTGCTTCGATTTTGGGTGACAATGAGAAGCCTCTATACAAGGGTTGCAGTAAATATACACGATTGTCTAGTGTTTTGAAGTTGTTTAGTTTGAAAGCGGCAAATGGGTGGTCAGATACTAGTTTTACAGCCTTATTGAGGGTATTGAAAGATATGCTCCCAGAAGATAATGAACTTCCAGATCGAATTTACGAGGCGAAAAAAATGTTGTGTCCAATGGGTATGGAGTATAAGAAGATCCACGCTTGCCCAAATGATTGCGTCCTCTACAGGAATGAGTATAAGGATTTATTGCGGTCCTAAGTGTAACACTCCCCGATACAAAAACAAGCAGCTGTGTGATGCTGTTGAAGACAGTTCTGATGCGCAAAAGAAGGGGTCGCCGGCTAAGGTTCTGTGGTATCTTCCTATAATACCGAGATTTAAACGGTTGTTCGCTAATGAAAAAGATGCAAAACTATTGACATGGCATTCAGATCGGTGTATTCCCAGTGATGATGACAAGGTGATAATGCATACATCAGACTCAGATCAGTGGAAAAAGATTGATTCAATGTATCCTTCTTTCGGGGAGAAGCAAGAAATTTGAGGCTTGGTCTGTGTACTGATGGAATGAACCCGTTTGGCAGTCTGAGTAGCACACATAGCTCATGGCCGGTGATGTTGGTTATTTACAATTTGCCGCCTTACTTGTGTATGAAGCGCAAGTACATACTTATGTCTCTAATGATTTCAGGCCCACGGCAACCAGGAAATGACATCGATGTGTATCTTGCTCCTCTTATTGAAGACTTGAAAAAGTTATGGGATGAAGGCGCACCTGTGTTTGATGCCTACCGTGAAGAAATGTTCACATTACGTGCCATGTTGTTCTGTACCATTAATGATTTTCCTGCTTATGGAAACTTGTCTGGGTACTCTGTTAAAGGGCATAAAGCATGTCCAATATGTGAGGAGAGTACAGATTTTTGTCAGCTTGCACATGGGAGGAAGACAGTATACCTTGGGCATCGCAGATTTCTTCCCGAGACTCATCCGTATCGCCGTATGAAAAGAGCATTCAATGGATTCCAAGAGTTCAGAAAAGCTCCAGAACCCTTGAGCGGGCCAGAGGTGAAAGCTCGTGTGACGGACATTAATGTTGAGTTTGGTAAAACTTCGGAGTCCAGCAACAATGATACAGGTTGTTGGAAGAAAAAATCCATATTTTTTGAACTTCCATACTGGGAGAACTTGGATGTCAGACATTGTCTCGATGTTATGCATATTGAGAAAAATATTTGCGAAAGCCTCTTAGGTACGCTCTTGAACATCCCTGGTAAAACTAAGGATGGTTATAACGCGAGACTTGATATGGTTGATATGAACATAAGAGCAAATTTAGCACCGGTAGCTCGAGGACAACGCACATATCTACCCCCTGCCTGTCACACTTTGTCCAGAAAGGAGAAAAAACAACTGTGTTCAAGTTTGCGTAGCATCAAAGTTCCATCTGGATATTCTTCAAATGTAAGCAGACTTGTTTCCTTGAAAGATTTAAAACTGGTTGGTTTGAAGTCTCATGATTGCCATGCCTTAATGCAGCAATTGTTGCCTGTAGCTATTCGCTCGATATTGCCCAAGCATGTTAAGTCCAGTATAACAAGACTTTGTTTCTTCTTCAATGCTATATGTAGCAAGGTTATCGCGCGCGAAAGACTTGATCAGCTACAAGATGAAATAACTGTTGTCCTCTGTCAATTAGAAATGTATTTTCCACCCGCCTTCTTTGATATTATGGTGCATTTGGTGATTCATTTGGTCAGAGAGATAAAAATCTGCGGGCCTGTTCATTTGCGATGGATGTACCCATTCGAGCGATATATGAAAGTATATAAGGGGTATGTGAAGAATCGTTGTCGTCCTGATGCTAGTATTGTTGAAGGTTATATAGCTGAGGAGGTAATTGAGTTTTGCACTGAGTACTTGGCCGGGACCGCATCCATTGGAATATCTAAGAATCGGCACGATGGGAGGATTACAGGTATGGGCAGAAGGGGAGGAAAAATTTTTTTGCCGTCTAATGTTGAATTGATGAAGGCGCATCTCTACATTCTGCGCAATTCTGAAGAAGTTGCGCCCTATGTGACAGACCACATACAGTCAATAAGAACGTCTTATCCTGCTTGGACGGATCAACGTGTGCTCAATGAACATATTCGGACATTTGTCTATTGGTTTGGTAATGCTGTCCTGGGCAAAGACGTTTCGGAGACATTGAAATGGTTGGCATTTAGGCCCAGCCCTGCGGTACGAGCATTTTCATGCTATGACATAAATGGATATTCATTTGCTACTAAGAGACAAGATGAGAAGAGTACGGCACAAAACAGTGGTGTTACATTAATCTCAGAGGCTTTACATGTTTCTAGCAGGAAGGATAAAAATCCATTGTATGCAAGCATGGCTTATTACGGGGTGATCGAAGATATTTGGGAGATTGACTATGTTTGTTTCAAAGTAGTTGTATTTCGCTGCAAATGGGTTGATAACAATAGTGGGGTTCGAACTGATGATCCATTGGGTTTTACCTTGGTCAACCTCAATCGGGAGGGTTTCAAGGGGGAACCATTTATACTTGCATCGCAGGCGAAACAAGTTTTTTATATCACCGATCCTTGCGACGAACATTGGTCTGTTGTTCTTCATGGTAAACAACATCACGGTGTGGAAGGGATAGATACAGAAGAAGGGCTTCATGAGGCTGGCCCTTTCTCTAGTGGGTTACCTGAACCGAGAGCAGATGAGGAAGATAGGGAACTTGATAAATACATACTTCGTGATGACCACAGCGAAGGATTATGGTTCGAGGATCAAGTGTCCCATAAGAGAAAGAGAATAAGTTAAGAATCATTTTCAGGTATATTGTTTGTTTTTATTAAACTTCAATTCCCGTGGGTGTGTATGTGTGTTTGTGTATTTGTATATGTTTCTTTGATTTTAATGAAGAGAGGATTCAATAAATTTTTAACAACATTTATTTTTATCCTTCGTACTGTGGGATTGAAACAGGTCACACCTCGGATGAAGCCGCGCAATCAAGGGACAAAATTTCCAGGGACTTCATATGCGGAACTGTTTATAAATGAATATGTTATTTTTTGAAATTGTGTGAAACTTATGTGCTGATCTTAAATTGCACTTGTGTTTTGGTAAAAAACAAGCAGAGGAGATTCTGTCTGAAGTGATTTGAAACTGAATTCCGTATTATTCGAAATAGTTGGAATTTTAGTGAAGTATTGAAGTATATGTGCATCGAATTTACAGGGAGTACGTTACATTTATAGGGGAGACTTTGTCAAATTTTCCGGAAAATAGATTTCCTTGTTTTTCATTTATGAATAAATGTTTCTTGTATTATTATTATTATTTTCTTCCAAGGAGTAGTACTTTGGTAAAATTTCCAGGGAAATCTATACGCAGTTCATTTTGTTTTTATTTTATATTTAAATCTTTATAAATTACTTGTCAGCGGGTTCGGGAAACAGGGGAAATGCAGGGGAAAAAATAGGAGTGGAGAGGAAGAGAATGAGGGAGGAAAAGAACGTTCAAAAATTTTGAACTTTAATTAACCGGGTCGTATATTCAACGGCGGTTCAACATTGAACCGCCGTTGAAAGTGTATCTTCAACGGCGGTTCAATGTTTAACCGCCGCTGAAAGGTCTCCTCGTAGAAAATTGGAGCTAATTCCCGCACGGGCATATTTTAATATTAATTTGTTTTTTCCATTTTTCAAATAACTAATCTCACAAATTTGTAAGTATAATAATACATACCCTGATTGTGTATATTTATTAATTATAGGTCAAATATAGAAATTAATAAATTTCGTAAATTTAATACATGTAAGAGACGATAAAATAATAAGCTTCATTATGTTCCGTTAAATATCTACTTTTTCGACAAATGCATTATAGGTACGTATAGTAATATAAAAATTAATAATATTAGTTAAGTGGCCGAAAAAAATTAAATAAACACTGGATTTCATTAATTTACAAACATATATCATATATGTTTATACATACATATATATATATATATACATCTTTCGCTTTTCTCCTTTCCCCTCTTGATGCACATCATATATATCCAACTCTCTCGATCCTCTATGCTCTCGATATCTTGTAAATTTCCACTACATAAATAAAATATTTTCATTTGAATAATTGAATACTTTAAGACAACTTTTATAATTAATTCTTATATATATATATAATGTATTTTGAATTTGGTACAAAAAAATAGAAAATCCATGCGTACGTACGTAGCGCGGGAATTGGCTCCAAAAACTACTTTTCTACGGCGGTTCAACTTTGAACCGCCGTAGAAATCAAACTTTCTACGGCGGTTCAAACATGAACCGCCGTAGAAAATACTTTCTACGGCGGGTTCTCGGTTGAACCGCCGTAGAAAATTAGTTTTTGGAGCCAATTCCCGCGCTACTCATGAATTTTCTATTTTCATATCATTTTCTAAACCCTAAACCCTAACCCCTAAACCCTACTCTCTATTAAGTTTTTTTTCCCGATTTTCATAAATTAACCGCGGTGACTCTTAAGATGGAAATAGATATATAGTGAAGCGCCACCCTTTTCCTGGATTTTCGCTTTGACATTCAAAGGAATGAAACATTTCAAATCATGCATATGTGCAAAGTCAACCTATCGGTCAACGTTTTTCAAGCTTAATTATATTAAGCTTTGAATTTTGAAAGTTGCTAAATTCAAGTTTCTATCAAGCATTTTATATATCATCCAAGCACCTTCAAAGGCTCAAGTAGTTATGCATAAAGATTCAAACAATCCAAAGCATTCATATTTTCAAAGTCAACTACTTGGTCAAGTTTTTTCAATTTTAAGCATACAAAGCATACAATCATTGAAGCTTGCCATTTTGAAGCATATATCCTTAATTTTCTCATGTGAGCAACTTCAAATTATCAATAAGTTAATTCTTAAACTCTCAAATAAGCTAAAGCATGTATATTTAAAAAGTCAACACTTGGTCAACCATTTTTATGTAATGCAAACATGCTTAATTCTTGCTATCTTCAAATGAAAATTTTCAACCGTTTTAACATGCAAGAATTTCAAGATACCAAAGATGACATAGATCCTAATGCATCATTTTAACTCTAAAACATGGCATTCTAGGATTATATCACTCAAAGACTCATCAATCAAATGCAAATTTCAAATTTTCTCAAATTTTTCTCTATTTTGCCTAACTCATCTTTTCTTGAGTATTTTAACTTCAAAATTGGTCTTAGCATATTTAAAATATCATTCTAATTTCATTTGACCAATTTTCATCTTCTAAGTATTTAAAAGTCTAAAAGTCAAACTTCTAGCTAATTTCAAATAATGCTCATAAAGTCCTAATGACTTTCAGCAAAAAAATTTTTCGGCCACTTAAATTTTATTAATTAATTTTTATATTACTATACGTACCTAATGCATTTGTGGATTTGATTTTTTTATCCCGTTCGCCAAGTCGAAAAAGTAGGAATTTTAGGGAACATAATGAAGCTTATTACTTTCTTGGCTCTTACATGTATTAAATTTACGGAAATTATTAATTTTTATGTTTGACCTATAATTATTGTACGTGTAGTAGCACGCGCGGGAATTTTAAATGCAAATATGTGGTTCAATTAAAAATTTGAAATTTAATTATGAAATGGTTAATAAAAGTCGAGATTGTGTACATAATTAATAAATATACAAAATCTGGGTATGTATTATTATATTTACCAAATTGTGGGAATAGTTTTTTGAAAATGGAAAATAAAAAATTTAATATTAAAATATGACCGCGCGGGAATTGGCTCCAATTTTTTCCTCTACTTAAACCGAGAAAAAGTGCGGACTTTCAACCGCGGTTCAACCGCGAACCGCAGTTGAAAGTACACTTTCAACGGCGGTTCAACATTGAACCGCAGTTGAAAGTACACTTTCAACGGCGGTTCAATTGAACCGCAGTTGAAAGTGTACTTTCAACTGCGGTTCGTCATGGTTCAACCGCATTGGTTAACCGCGTTGAAAGTACACTTTCAACGGCGGTTCAACCTTGAACCGCAGTTGAAAGTATACTTTCAACGGCGGTTCAACCGCCGTTGAAAACTTTCAACTGCGGTTCGAGGTTGAAACGCCGTTGTTAGGTTCAACGGCGGTTCGCGGTTGAACCGCCGTTGAACCGAGACCGGTTATTAATTATAATTCAAATTTTTACCTTTTTCATTTCCTCCCTCATTCTCTTCCTTTCTTCTTCCTTCTTTTCCCTTCACTTCCCCTGTTTCCCGAAGCTTCTTCCCGCGGCCGTTCGTCTTCTTCGCCGCTTCTCCCATCGCCGGCGACCTCCTCCACCTTCCGATCATCCGTCGGCTGCCCAAGGATTCACCGATTGTTCGGCTGCCCAAGCATTCACCGTCGGTCGGCTCTCCATTTCCACCCTCCCATATAAACTTAAAGCTTGGATTTTTTTGAGTTCACCCAAAAGGTTCCACCTTCTATGCTTTCATTTTAAACTTTTGTGTATTTAACCTTACATTTTGCAAATGCTTACCATTGCACTAGGATTTTGTTGGTTGATATTTATGGTTGATTTCGGTTTTAGGCCTTGTGATGAAAGCTTGGAAAGTTTTTGGATTTATTGATTGTTTGTAGCATTTGGTTTGGTTGTTGAATTGAGTGTTTTGTCCTACATAAGTTGAGAACCTAGGGTTTGATTAATGTTCCATTAGGTACCCTTTGAAATTCGGGTTTTTTTTTTAAAAATGAGAAACTCAAATGATTATTTCGGTTTTGCTTGATTAATTTTAGAACATTGGTGTTTGATTTCGGTTTTTATTCGATTTAGTGTTCCTCCTTTAGTGATAATGAGGAAAATGCTTTGTTGTTGATTCCACTTTGTGAAATGTTATTCCTTTAGTAGAAATGAATGAATGTTCTCATTAGTTGTTGGTTGTGAAATGTGAAGTACTTTATCAATGGTACCCTTGAGAAGTCCACTTTTTTTTGGCCCTCATTTGGTTTAATTTGGATAATGGTAATTGTGGATTTTTAGGAGTGAATTTTGCGAATGTACATTGCCTTTTTTCCACATTAGTTGTTGGTTGTGAAATGTGAATTACTTTATCAATGGTCCCCTTTATAAACGGACTTTTTTTTGGCCCTCATTTGGTTTAATTTGGTTAATGGTAATTGTGTATTTGTAGGAGTGAATTTTGCGAATGTACCACTTTTTTTTCAACATTACAAGCATTCTTGTATTTGACATTAAAGCTTTTGTTTAATTGCATATATGTTATATTGAATTCTCTTTCTATGTAAATGAAGTTTAAGGTACTTTCAATGGCCCGAAAAAGAAAAAGCAATACGGAGCATGGAGATGGTTCTTCTACTAAATCTAGTAGAGTTAGAGGGCCCACAAATTGCAATGACCTATTGGAAATGCGAAAGAATGGGGAAACTCTTGACATTTCTTTTGATTCCGGGCTCGAGCCTAGAGTACATCATGTACAGTGGATTACCTTTGTGGCATATACGGCCCGGAGCAAAGTGGACTTAGTGGAATATGAATCATGGCCGAAAGTTCCCGCGGAGCTCAAGAAGAGAGTTTGGATGGAAATACGGGTATTTTCTTTAATTATAATGCATTCTTTGTTTCTTAATTCTTCCATACAATTTTACTCAAATTCCTCACTAAATTTTACTCCTAATTTTCACTGTAGGCATTATTTGTTTTCGAGTCCACCGAAGAACTCGAAGATAAGTGGATTAGTTATGCCGGTAAACGGTGGAAAGATTTCAAATCCTATTTAGGGAAATATGTACATGGTCCCATGAAGGGTAGGGACCCATGTTTGGAATATAAATTTATCCCTAGGGAGACATGGATTAAGTTCAAGGCTAGCCGCGAGACAGAAGAATGGCAGGTATATTTTTTTAAAATTGATTTCCTTCTTCTTTTTGGATATTTGAAATTGCTCAGTTTAGGGATAATAATTTTTCATTATATTTCTCTCTAGGCCATTCGTGGAAAAGCGCAAAAGAATGCCAATTTAAATGCTTTCTACCATAACTTATCTCGCGGTGGCTACCGACTGCTGAAGCAGCAGTTGCATGACGAGGAGGTCAGTGCATCCGGAAAGAAGCCTTCAGAGGAGGGTCAGTCCGAAGAAGAAGGCGAGGATTCTTATTCAGGGCCAGGCCGTCATGACCTTTGGATACATGCCCATACGAACAAAAAAGGGGAATACTTCACGCCAGAGGCTGGGCGTGTAGCGAAGGAAATTGTAAGTTTTGCACCATACATTTTCTTATGTTTCAATTATTTTAATATTTAAAGTCTATGTGTATAGAATTTTTATTATAACTGATTATTTATTACTAGATATCTATGATGAAATGCTAATTAATAATTTGGTTGTCATTAAATGTTTATATCAAATTATTATTATCTAGTTGTCACTGTAAAGTAAATAAATGACTAATTTGTATATATGTGTATTTATTTATATTTTATAATTATGGTTATCAATTTTATATTTAAAATTTATATACATAAATGAATAATCTCTGTATATGTGTATTTATTTATATTTAATTGATCTATTTACATTTACTATATTTGGCAAAATGTGTAGGAAAATCTATGTTCCCGCGAGTCCCAAGGGGAGACCGTTGCAGAGGGTAGGAATGACATTCTTGTCATTGCAACGGGCAAGCGCGATCACCCCGGTCGTTATCGCGGCCATTCTACGCGGGCACGTATCACAGAGGTTTTCCCACAGAAAACAAAGCCGTCGCTTAAAGAGGAACTTGATTTAACTAAGCGACAGCTTCAGAAAACCACTGCCCAACTAGATGAATGTCAGACACAGCTGAAGATGATGATTGGGGTTATATGTGGTAAGATGGGAACCGATTATGATACATTAAAAGCCACCGTCATGAATAATGCCCCGGATGAGAGCTTGCACCCAGAGACCTCCGGAGCGGTCCCTGTATCCCCTGTGAGCCCTGTTTCTCCTCTGATACCTACAAGGTTGCCCGATTTGGAGATGCTACATGTTGCACCTACGGACCCGATCAAAGCCTCTGACGGCGGTGCTTTAGGCGAATACAAGGTAAATAAAATTAGACGGCTTCTTTTAATACTTCAAAATTTTTTTTTTCATTATTACAGTGCTTTGTTAAGTTATTCTTAATAGTTGACTAATGTTCATTCGCTTGCCTATTATCTTAGGACGGGTGTGAATGCCATCTGTTCCTTCATGAGGATTCGCAAACGCGGCGTAAGCTTGTGGCAAAAGGAAATATTTATAAGCAAAGCAAGCACCACGGGCGCGAGGTTAGGAAAGGTTGCGCGAGGGTCACAATTAAAATTTCCTATGATGACTGTGCCCCGCTGCCATTTCCTGAGGAAGAGGCTGCAACAGTGGGAATGGCCAAGTCCTTTTTCGTGGAATGGCCTAAAGAGTTGATTGAAATTATTCAGCCGGCTCCGGTAACAAAGGTATATTCTTTCATTTATTTGTGTATTACTTAATACCGTTTTGTATATTTAATGTTATTTCAAATGATGTTAGGTGGATAAAAGTGCCCAAAAGAAAAAAGGCCGGATGAGTTCTATGGATGACAAGACATCTCCTTCGGCGACGGTTCCGACTGAGGAGTCATCCTCATCGACATCTGATCCATTGCAAGAGTTACAGCTCCGATGGGATAATGATTCGGGCTTCGATGGCTTCTACTTTCAAATGACAAAAGAAGTCATAGGTTTGGAGCAGCCTAATTTCATGGATCGAGGGGATGTCAAAGAGTTATTGACCAGAGAAAGCCAGGTCTCAAACAGTTTGATGCAGTTGTTCACCCAGTGAGTTTCCACTTAATTTTATAACCTATTTCTGATTATTGTTATATATTATGCATTCCATGTGCATAGGCTAACCAATGAAGCCCTTTTTGTAAATTCTTTAGAGCTTTACATGAGTTAGCTGAAAGGAATGGGAGAAAGGGGATAGGTTTCCTTTCGGCTGATCATGTCACACCCACACAAACTACGCTTGAAGATAGGGTGAACTACATTGCGCGAATCTTGAAGGATAGGAATAAAGAAATGTATCTGGTGCCTTATCTTCAGGGGTAAGTGACACTGTAAGCGATTCTCTAATATTTAAGAAACACTGATATAAAGATCTGACGTACGTCATTAAATTTTTTGTTGGCAGTGAACATTGGATGCTAATGGCCATTAGACCAGTAGATAAGGTTGTATACTGGTTTGATTCTTTACAAAATCCACAGAAGGAGGAGGCGGTGGAGCTTATGGACGAGTGAGTTATCTATATTAACAACTGTTAGAATGCCTATATATCCATATATTGCTAATTATTTTCGTGCCGATTTCATTTTTATAGGGTGATGTTTAACTATCAAGCTTTCTTGGGATTGCCCAGAAATGTGCATATGCCACCTTCGTGGATAGTAGTTAAGGTAAATGAAATTGGTTCTTATAAATTTTTAATTACATCCGTGGGTCTAGTAGCCTAAGCAATTAGTAGTGTTAGTTGTTTTAATTAAATCCGTGAGTCTAGTAGCCTAAGTTAGTATAGTGTTAGTCAATTAATTTATTAGTTAGTCAAGTTATTTATTGAGGTATTTGATTAATTATGCATGCAATCTGTGAGTCCAGTACTGTAGGTTAGTTAATATAAGCATGCAAATTGCCTTTTCGATCAGTAGAAATTAGTGAGTCCTAGTTATTTAATTAATTAGATTAATACGAGTTTAGTTATGAATATTCGTAGAAATTTTTTACTCACCGTTGTGTTGTATACAATTAATTGTATGATCTTCTAACTCGTATATATTAATTCATTAGCATAAAAAGCAAACGGATAATTGGGAGTGTGGGTACTATGTAATGCACTACATGTACCAAATAGCAATGAAATCATCCACATTTGCACTTGAAAAGGTAAATATATATTTCTCATTACTTACTTAATTGACTGTATTTCATTTTGTTTACTCGGGTAGTTTTTAATTTCAAAAAACTCTGTTGCAGCACTTCAAGATCGACCGCACTCCATTAAGCAATGTGGATATAGATGCAGTGCGAAAAATATGCGCTAGATATATTTTGGAGCATCCGTCGTAGTAGAAGGATACTAATTAAACTTGTTCATATTAGAGTTGTACAAATATTTTTTGGATATGCTGTATTATAAAAGCGAATTCAATTTGTATATTGGTGATATTTGTAATAAATTTGGGCTGTTAGCATAAGGTTTTGATTTGAACCAGGTTTAATCAGCAGGTTTTTAATGATTTTAATGCGGTTTGCTTTTAAAAAGTAACCACTTTCTACGGCGGTTCAACGTTGAACCGCAGTAGAAAGTTATACTTTCAACGGCGGTTCAACGTTGAACCGCAGTAGAAAGTGACTTTCACGGCGGTTCAAGTTGAACCGCAGTGGAAAGTACTTTATGATTCATAGTTGAACCGCAGTTTAAAAGTAGACACTTTCAACGGCGGTTCAACTTTGAACCGCAGTGAAAAGTGTCCACTTTCTACTGCGGTTCAATGTTGCGGTAAAAAGTAGACACTTTCACTGGCGGTTCAACTTTGAACCGCAGTAGAAAGTGTCCACTTTCTACTGCGGTTCAATTGAACCGCCGTGGAAAGTGGACACTTTCTACTGCGGTTCAACCGTGAACCGCAGTAGAAAGTTTACACTTTCAACGGCGGTTCAATCACGAACCGCCGTGGAAAGTGGACACTTTCTATTGCGGTCAACCGTGAACCGCCGTAGAAAGTCCGATCTTTCTACTGCGGTTCGACCCGCCGTAGAAAGTCCGCTAACTTACAACGGCTGCCAGATAGATGGCGGTTAAAAAATGCTAAACCCCGCCGTTAAAAGCCCTTTACAACCGCCATTAAAGCTCCGTTTTGTAGTAGTGATTAAAATATTTATTATTTAGGTATGGACCGAGGGAGTAACTATTACTAATGCTAATGGGATCCTAAAGTTTATGATGTTTTAAAAACAGTTTTAAAAACATGTTTTAAAAACAGTTTTAAATTGAAAAATAATTTTATAATGTAAAAATATGTTGAAAATGTAAAATGTATAGTTGAATAGTGAAACAAAAAAATTGTGTTTAAAATGATTATATTATTTTAAATTTATTGTTGAAATCATAAAACAAAACCAAAACCAAAAGGACAGCCTTGAGACCGCGGATCCAGGAAATCGTGAGAACAAACGTGAAATGTGGAGCCATAAAGGCAAAAATAAACAAACTAAAATGTAGGAAAAATTCAAAGATGGTTGTTGGAAAATTTTATTTTATAGAAGTGAAAAAGACCATGTAAGGGAAGTTTCAATACAAAAACCAATAACTTCATATATCCAGCACCGCGGTACCTTTCAATCAATTTTAATACTCTTCATCACGGATAGGAATTGGATGGACAGCGATGGACACAAAGAATGGAAGAATAGGGAGAAAGCCAAAGAAGTAAATTCGTCTTCAGCAATAATGCAGAACAAAATAGTAGAATGGCCGACTTTAGCGGCAAATTCTTTTTTCTCGGTGTTATATTAAATAAAATACATATTTCTAAAGTATCAAAATAATCAATGACGGTACCAGAAAAAAACAATTTAAGGAGTGAGTTTAATGTAATTACTAAGATACATAACTACTAATATAAAACTGTGTTTTACGATCACTCATCTGTTGAAAATGATGCAAAATTTCTTCATTTTTAATCTTAGAAAAAATTCCCTTCTTATTATATACCATCAAACAGCAGCAGCAAAAAATAAGAAAATTGGGGGAGGGGATTTAATTTGTGAATTGGTTTTTAGGGATTAGAAACAAAAAGAAAAGGGAGGAATTAGAATTAGAATTAGAATTGAAGGAGGGTCTAATTTGTGAATTGGACTTTTCAAAATGGACCCTTTACCTTTGTTTAATTTATTTTTCCCCTTAAATAGAACGACGTCGTTTCACTTAAGAGGTACAAAAAAAAAAATTTAAAAAGAAAAGAAGAAGAACTTCTTGTTCTTCCTCGCAGCAGCGGGGATCTTTGCTCTATTTTAGCAGCAGCAGCAGCGGCGGCGGCGGGGCAGAGCTAAGGGGGAGTATTACTACTCCCCTTAGCTCCCAGTACACCACCATGCCCCTCCCTGTCTCCGCCGCTGTTACTAACATAACAATTAATTTTGTAGTTTGATAAATTTATTGTGGCCTAATTGTTGGTAACAAAAATAACACAAAGTTACTTTATTTGTTACTTGAAAAACGTTTTAAGCATTTAGAAAGTAATACTAGTTTTTTTATAAGGAAGAATAGCACTTTTGGTCCCTTATGTTTGGCTTCATAGCACCTTTGGTCCATTTTGTTTTGAGTTTGACAGTTATACCCTTTATATTTGAACCCTTTAACCTGTTGTAGAAGTTTTCACGTTATTTGAATCGTTTATGAAAAATTTATAAAATATTTAGGTCCAATTTTATTCATTAAAAGAACTAAAAGGAAACTTACAAAATCCAATGCACAACAAAATGTGTCATAATTACTCTATTAATCTCAATTTTAATTGTTTATAAGCATTGATATTTAAATTTGGACCCTATATATCTTTTTAAATTCTACATAAAGTGCCCACATGACCTGAAAACCTGCTTTAGGAGGTGAAATGGATCAAAACTATTAAAAATTCCAAACGTAAAGGACAAAAGTGCAAAACTCAAAACAAAAGGGACCAAAAATGCTACAAGGCCAAACATAATGGACTAAAATTGACATTTTTTCTTTATTGAAATCTTTGGATACAACTGTAGTTTCATAAAATATAGAGGGTGGAATAGTAGTTGATCTATTTTCATATTCATAAGTCATTTAGTCCAGCTCCCTAAAGCCTATATATATGTCACCGTTCTAACAGCCATTCAGCGAGACTTGATTCTCATAATCTTAAATATAAACTATTGCTAGTTTTCTATTCGCACCACCAAACAGAACTCCGTCACTGCCGAGTTTTGGAATTAAGTCCGACTGCCATGCAAATTATAAAGCAGATTAAATGGTGCAAGCTGGAAAAATTAGAAAAATCCGGCAACACTTTGCTCCTGACATTGATGAACAACAACAGCACAGACCCGCATCTTTTGAATCCATCTCTCATTTCCTCCGTTAGGGAACTTCTTGATGATGCAAAGTCCCAAGCCACCAAACTAGGCTCCGCCGGCCTCATCACAGCCGCTGAGGGAAATTTCTTCTGCGGCGGATTTGATTTCAGGTATTCATATAGATACTCCCTTTGTTCCATTAGAATTAATGGTCCACTTTGACGAATGTACAACTTATTATGAATGTCAAAATACAACACTTAAAATAGTTAATTTAACATCTTTTATTTTATTTATTTATATTTTACTTATAATTAAGTATGGGTTAATTGCGAACTACATATAATTATTTTAGTAAGGATAGGAGGACTAAAATATTGAAAGTAAACTCTTCTATTTTATTAGATGAAAAAATATTTTCAAAGTAGACTCTTCTATGGAAATGAGGGAGTATATAAGAAATTAACTCACTAGCTTTATTCTTTTACCAGCAGTCCTCTCGTTTTTTTCACAATAAAAAATAAAAAAAAAAGAAAAAGAAAAAGAAAGAAGAGAAGAAGAAATATAATGTATTTCAAAATAAAGTTCATTTGTCTTGTCTTTTAGCTATGCTCAGGATGGAGACTCCGGTCAGGCCCGCAGCGATCGGATCCTTGAAATGATCGATCGCTTCAAGTACTTAGTAGCCGATCTCATCTCCCTTCCAATGCCCACCATAGCTGCCATTAACGGCTATGCCACTGGAGCCGGGCTAATATTAGGCCTCAGCCATGACTATCTCACAATGAAGCCCGGCATGGACTGTCTTCGCTCGGAACACTTGTCCTTGGGGATGAGCTTGCCCCCTTACTTTGCAGCTCTACTCAGGTCAAAGGTAAGCTCCCCCTTGGCCCTGCGTCCTTTACTCTTGAGGGACTTGCGCTTTTCTGACACAGATGCGGAGGAAATTGGACTTTTGAGCAAAGAATATGATGAGGAACCTTCAAAAAGAGAGAAAAAAGTGATGATAAAGTTGACGCCGTGGAAGTGGCAAAAAAATTAGCGGAAAAGTTGTCCAATAAGAAAAGGAATGGAGAAGTATACGCTGAATTAAGGAAGGCTTTGCATCCAGAGCTGTGCAAGGAGTTGGGATTGACTCATTTAATGACTTTAATTTAACGAGTACTCTTTTATTCTAGAGTGATGAATAAAAACCCATAACTGCTCTTTAATTTCCCATTACGATATCATAATGTTATATGCATGGTAGGTTTGTGTAAGACAATAGCATATTTTAATGAAAAATAATGTTCAAGTCGATCTCTACAGTATTGCATTTTCTGTTTGCCTTTGGAAGCTGCGATCAACATCGGTCTATATATGACAATTGATCTTAAAAACAATATGTAATTTAATTCTGAAGAAAATATCAACAATTAAGTTTTGCATTGGCAAGATGGTTTTGGCATAGCGGGCCCCAGTGGGAGGCTCGCACGACGGGCTATTAGCTCAGTGGTAGAGCGCGCCCCTCATAATTGCGTCGTTGTGCACATACCCATATTGATATATATGTTGCATAAAAGGTTTTTAATTATTATTAATTAATAGTTTCCAATTCACCAGATCTCGCCTCTTTGATTTGAAAAGGGTCAACAAAAATCAAGATATGGCCTAAGTTAAACTAACTTAACTCTTATAATTAAATTTTATGTCTTATTTTATTTTATTTTTTTGTGGCTAAATCCTTCAAATATTCAAACCACGAGTTTGCATTTGGTCAAATGATACGAAAGCTATAAATTCCTAATCTTGAAAATTTAAAATACTCTTTGCCCAGTTTTGAGCACTTAATATAAATAATCTTTTCATTAAGAAAAAATTGGATTCTTATCTTAAACCCTTTTTGCGGGGTATTACATTTAACTAAAATATAAAATGATGAAAATCCAAACAGAAGGGTCTTTTACTTTTTAATTCTTACTGCGGGATTAACCGCATTTTATATGTTTCGTATATATTTACTTACTTTTGAAGGGCATTTAGGTGTTCAGGTTCAAAATTACATTGGTAAACAAAAAATCCCCTTCTGTTCACTATCTCTATGGGGTAATGGAGTTTCTTAAAAAATTAATAAAAATCAAAATTTGAATTTATTAACAATGACTAATAAGGAACGTTCTTCTTTTTTTGCAAAAAGGATATATCCAATTGAAAATCGTGCTAAAAATGTGACACGGTACTTTATTACTATTGTTATTTTTGAGAATGAAAAATTTTATTCCTATCCTTATGAATCGGATAATACTATGTTATTCCCTCTACTTGTGTTGTGTTTATTTACTTTGTTCGTTGGAGCTATAGGAATTCCTTTAAGTGAAGAAGAAATGGATTTAGATATATTATCTAAATGGTTAACTCCCTCGATAAATCTTTTACCTGAAAAATTGAATAATTCTATAGATTGGCACGAATTTTTCAAAGATGCAGTTTTTTCAGTCAGTATATCTTTTTTAGGAATATTTATAGCAACATCACACTCTACGCCAGAATACATTAAAAATTATGAGGAACAAAAAACTACAATTTTTGCCTTTTATATACATGCTTTAATAATATTTGGTCATTTTGTCTCCCATAGTTTATTGTTTACCGAGATAAATCTTCGAGGATCAAGCTAGCATCCGACCCACATATGGAAAGAAAATCTATTTGAGAGAGGCAAGATGTACGCGTTGGAAATATAGAGGGCGGTGTTAGGAAAATTATACGATTACAAATTCGAGTTGTGCAATCAAAGCACTATGCTAAAATAATTATTTTAGTGTGTAAATTTTTCTCCAGCATAAAACGAATGCCTCCTCTGTTTAATAAAGGGAGTAGATACAACAATTAAAGACTTTAAGCTTACGAGAACATATATGGAAGAAAGAAAAAAATATATGTTTTCATAGAAAAACTTCAGGGAAATCATGTGTATAGTCGTGGAATGAAAAAAAGGAAACTTTTATTCATGGGAAAATCATGTCGTCAGGACAGTTCTGACTCATTTAAAAGAGAGAAGTTGAGACTTATTGAACTCTGACTCTCCCTGAAGTTAAATAGCATGTAGACTTTTATGGAAAGCAGTTATGACTAGGTAAGACTTTAAAACTTAGGGCAAAGATTCAAATAAACCCTAATATTTAACTTAAGGGCTAGATAAGCCCCTAACATTACTTTTTCAACCAAAAGTCACCGAAATTACTAAAAAGGCCAAATTAGCCCCTTCTCCATTAATTCTATGCCACATCACCTTTTTTGCTGATGGGTTCTTTCTACATCTACTTAGGCGATCACCGCAATAGAGCAGCCTTCGAGTGGAAAACCCAACAATTAATGGCGATGGCTTCTTCTCCTCCTGTGTTCCTCGTGATCCCAACTCCTTGTTTCCACTTGTTTTAACAATATGTGTTTGATGAAATGCATAAATGAAGAAAAGATGGATAATTTTGTTATTTGATTATGTCAATCTTGCATGTTCTGGTGTTGCATTAATTATTTTATTTGAGGTATTATTTGATTTTTGAATATATTGTATTAATGACATATTATGAAATGATACACACAAGCATGCAATAAATTACTATATTGTTGGACAAGTTATATATTTCTCTTTTTATGATTATTTAAAGGTGTCAATTTCACATGGATCATAATGTCTTGTTATAATGTGATCGGACCTCCGATTTGTATGCGAAAGAAGTTGAGAAATTTATTGAATTGGCATTTAGAATACAAAGTTCGTCCATTGTCCCTGTAAAGATTGCAAAAATGGTGCGTGATTCGATAAGTTTGATACAATAAGATTTCATTTATATCGGAGGGGATTTGATCCGTCTTATAAATTATGGATTTGGCATGGCGAGAGTATTGAGAGTTTTTCGGAGCAAAGAAAATCTGATGAAAAGGAAGAGAATGTGATTGAGAAAGATTGTTTGGGTGACATGATTGAGGATGTGGTCGATAACTTAGCTGATAAGCCAGAAGTTCTTGATTCACTGTTGAGTATCAATGAAAAGCCTCTCTATACCTGTTGTACTACATATACACATTTATCAAGTGTTTTGAAGTTGTTTAATTTGAAAGCTGCAAATGGGTGGTCTGATACTAGTTTTACAGCCTTATTGAGAGTACTGAAGGATATGCTTCTCGAAGATAATGAATTTCCAAATCGAACTTATGAAGCAAAAAAAATATTGTGTCTAATGGGAATGGAGTATAAGAAGATCCACCTTTGCCTAAATAATTGCATCCTTTATAGGAATGAGTATAAAGATTTATCGATCTGTCCAAAGAGTAATCCTTCACGATACAAAAAGAAACAAATGTCTGATGAGGTTGAAGACCATATGGATGCGCACAAGAAAGAGGCTGCTGCTAAGGAGCTATGGTATCTTCCAATAATCCGAGATTCAAACGATTGTTTGCCATTGCAAAAGATGCAAAACATTTGACATGGCATGCAGATCGATGTATTCCCAGTGATGGCAACATGATAATGCATACATCAGATTCGGACCAGTGGAAGAAAATTGATTTGATGGATCCTTCATTTGGCGGAGAAGCAAGAAATTTGAGGCTTGGTTTGTGTACAGATGGTATGAACCCTTTTGGTAGTCTAAGTAGCACACACAGTTCATGGCCAGTGATGTTGACAATTTACAATTTGCCGCCTAACGTGTGTATGAAACGTAAGTATATACTATGTCTTTAATGATTTCAGGTCCACGACAATCAAGTGATATCGATGATTATCTTGCTCCTCTTATTGAAGACTTAAAAAAATTATAGGACGAAGGTGAAATTGTGTTTGATGCACATCGTCAAGAAATGTTCACATTGCATGCCATGTTGTTCTGTACCATTAATGACTTTCCAGCATACCGAAACTTGTCTGGATATTCTGTTAAAGGACACAAAGCATGCCTATCTGTGTGGAGAGTACGGATTATTGTCAACTTGCACATGGGAGGAAGACAATATACTTTAGGCATCGCAGATTAATTTCTTCCGAAGTCTCATTCGTATCGTCGAATGAAAAAAGCATTCAATGAAAAGAACCTTTGAGCGGGGCTGAGGAGAATGCTCTTCTGAAGGATGTTAATGTTGAGTTTGGAAAACATACAAAGTCCCAAAAGAATGATAACTGCGGTTGGAAGAAAAAATCCATTTTTTTTTATTTTCCATACTGGGAGACATTCGATGTAAGACACTACCTCGATGTTATGCATACTAAGAAAAATATTTGTGATAGCATGTTAGGTACGCTTTTAATATTTGTGATAGCCTGTTAGGTACGCTTTTAAACATTCCTAGTAAAATGAGGATGGTTATAATGTGAGGCGTAATGTGGTTGACATGAATATACGATCAAATTTAGCACCGGTAGCTCAGGGTACACGAATATATCTGCCACCTGCCTGTCATACTTTGTCTAGAGATGAGAAGAAAAAATTGTGTTCAAGTCTGCGCAGCGTCAAAGTTCCATCTGGATACTCTTCAAATGTAAGTAGACTTGCTTATGTAGAAGAACTGAAACTTGTTGGTTTAAAGTCTCATGATTGTCATGCATTGATGCAACAGTTGCTGACCGTAGCTATTCGCTAGATATCGTCCAAGCATGTCAAGTACACTATAACTAGACTTTGTTTCTTTTTCAATGCTATATGTAGCAAGGTTATCGTTCGTGAAAGACTTGATCAGTTGCAAGATGAAATCATTGTTGTCTTGTGGCAGGTGGAAATGTATTTCCCATCTACATTTTTTGATATTATGGTGCATTTAGTGATTCATTTGGCTAGGGAGATAAAAAATTTGTGGGCCTGTTTATTTGCGATGGATGTACCTATTCGAGCGATATATGAAAGTCTTTAAAGGGTATGTTAAGAATTGTTATCGTCCTGATGCTAGTATTGTTGAAGGTTATATAGCTGAGGAGGTGATTGAATTTTGCATTGGGTACTTGTCAGCTACAGATCCAATTGGAATACCTAAGAATCGGCACGATGGGAGGATTATAGGTATGGGCAAAAATGGAGGAAGATCGTTTACACCTTCTAATGTTGAATTAATTGATGAATGTGCATTTGTACATATTGCGCAATTCTGAAGAAGTTGAGCCCTATGTGACTGCCCATATGAGAAATCTCATCCTGGTTGGACCGACCAAGATGTGCTCAATGAACATAATTTGTCCATTGGATTAGTAATGCTGTCATTGGAGAAGACATTTGCTATACATAAAAATGGTTAGCGCGTAAGCCCAATCATGTCGTACGAGCATTTTCAAGCTATGACATAAATGGGTATTCTTTTGCTATCAAGAGGCAAGATGAGAAGAGAACAACACAAAATAGTGGTGTTACATTAGTCTCAGAGGCTTTGCATGTGTCTAGCGAAAGGGATAAAAAATCCTTTCTATGTAAACATGTCATATTACGGGGTGATTCAGGATATTTGAGAGCTTGACTATGTTTTTTTTAAAGTGGTTGTATTTCGTTGTAAATGGGTTGATAACAATAATGGGGTCCGAACTGATGATCCTTTGAGATTTACCTTGAAAGATCTTAATCGAGAGAGTTTCAAAGGGGAACCATTTATACTTGCATCGTAGGCAAAACAAGTGTTTTATGTGATCGATCCTTCCGACGAACAGTGGTCCATTGTTCTTCATGAAAAAAAAAAACATGTATTTGAAGGGATTGATACAGAAGAAGGGCTTTACGAGTTGGCTCCATTCTCTAGTGGGTTACCAGAATTGACTACACTTGATGAAGATAGCAGACTGGATAAATAAATACTTCGTGATGACCACAATGAAGGCTTATGGTTCCATGATCCAGTGTCCACCAAAAGAAAGAGAAAATCTTAAAATTATATCCAGGTATATTTATTTGTGTGTGTATATATACATTTCATATTGTAATCAAACTAGGTTGTTAGCCTCATCGGTTGAATCCCTAAGTTTTGTATAAAGATCAAACAAATATGAGATTGAGTATTAATGAGTTTTGATTAAGAAATGCAAAAAAGTGGAAATAAGTTCGACAGGCTATCGAACTCAAAGGCAAGCCCAGAAAGCTTCGAACTCTAGCCTCGACAAGCTCTCGACGTCGAGCCACCTTCGAAGTCAAAGCATCGACTGGCACTCGACACCCTTTGGGCTCTCGGGTCAAAAAACAATAAAGGGATGACACTGAGATTGACAGGCCTTCGACATCAAAGCTCACCCAGAAAATGTCGACCTCCACTAAATCGACAGGCTCTCGACAGCAGTCAAGCTCTCGGGTTGGAAATACTTGAAGTCTAGAACCCAACCTCGACAGGGTATCGATTTCGAAGCTACGGAAGACAAAGGAAACGGTAAAAGAAGAGTTAGCCGTTGAAGTAAACAATTCAAATTTTACAAAGGCTCGACCTTGACCTTCGACGTCGAACCCAAATTCGAAGCTTCCAAAACAGAGTAATTTCAAATTACAAAACTAGCCGTCAAGAGCCGTTGGGAGCTACTTTATCCACTATTATATATTCTTCCAAGCTGCAAAATGACCATTGACGACCTCCCACAACTCTCAAACACTTAAGAAACATTCCTAAGCTTCATTTCACACAATTACATGTCAAGATAGCCATTCAAGTTTAGATTTGAGAGAATAAGCAAGAAGCCTTTGTGGCAAATTATTGTGTCATTTATTGTGTCATTTAGTGTGTCATTTTTTGTGTCATTTGTAAACTCTATTGTGGAGATTCTATCATTATAAACACATTGAGGAAGTCCTAAACATTTGAGTAAGTGTTGTAGGTATTTTGTATATGAGGAAAAGTCCAACTCTCATTTAAGAGTTAGACACGAAGTAAGGGGAAGATTGAAGAGAATGAGGAAGAGTTGTAAAAGTCCTAAGTCTAGAGTTAGATTAGGCATTTGTGAAAGTTCTAAGTCTAGAGTTATATTAGGCATTTGAGTGAAGTCTAACTTAGAGCTCAGTTGGGCAATTGGGAAAAGACCTAAATTCTAGAGGTAGAATTTTGACAATTGTAAAGGTTTGAATTACACATTTAGGTAATTCATTTGAGAGGGTTAGAAAATCCCAAGTTGTAGAACTTGGGTAGTGGACAAGGATTGGGGAATCCGAACCACTCTAAATTGCTTGTGTTTTTGTCTTCATGTTATTTGCTTAATTCATTTCAAAACACTCCTTCACACACAACACTTGTTTCAAAGAGTTTGAAAAAGATATTTTTCTAAATTAATTAAAAAGGAATTTTAATTTACTCACAACCTAATTCGCCCCCTCCCCTTCTTAGGTTGCTAACTGGGCTTTCATAGGTCGATATATGTTTATAATATCATGTATTCTTTTATTTTTTTTGAATGAAACAAGTCCCGTTACACTTTGAAGAAGTCGTATATTGTGTGATATAATTGATGTTAGTCGAAATTGATGTAAAACTGAATTTGTTATTGTTTGGAGCTATGTTGAACTTCCCTATTTATGTTTGTTTGACAGGGAGTATTGTTACATTTACTGGGAAGACTCTATCGAAATTGATGTAAAACTGAATTTGTTATTTTTTGAAGTTGTGCAAATCTTCCCTATTTATGTTTGTTTGACAGGGAGTATTGTTACATTTATAGGGAAGACTCTGTCGAAATTGATGCAAAACTGGATTTGTTATTTTTTGGATCTGTGTAAAACTTCCTTATTTATGTTTGTTTGACAGGGAGTATTGGGCCTGTTCTTTTCCCCATTTTCAAAACAAGTTTGGGAAGAAATTTTGAAAATATTTTGGTTTCAAACTAATTGTAAGAAACATGGGTTTAAGAAGAAGAAGAGAAGAAGAAGGAAGAAGAAAAAGAAGAAGAAGGAAGAAGATGAGAGTGATGAAGATGAAGAAGAAGAAGTGATGAAGAAGAAGAAGGAGAAGAAGGAAGAGGAAAAGAAGAAGGAGAGAAAGAAGAAGAAGGAAGAAGAAGAAGATGAGAGTTTGGTGACGGAGGCGGTGGGCGGCGGTGTGGTGGCGGTGGGAGAGAAGAAGAAGACGAAAAAGAAGAGGAAGAAGGAAGAACAAGAAGGAAGAACAAGAAGGAAGAACAAGAAGGAGAAGAAGAAGGAAGAAGAAGGAGGAAGAGGAAGAAATGAGAGTGAGATGAAGAAGAAGGAGGAGAGAAGAAGGAAGAAAAGAAGAAGAAGAAGAAGATGATGAGATTTGTTGGCGGCGGTGGCGGTGGGCGGCGGTGGGTGAGAAGAAGGAGAGGAAGGAAGAGGAAGAAGAAGAAAAGAAGAAGGAAGGAGAAAGAAAAAATCTTGAAATTAGTTTGTAATTTTTGGAAAAGAACAATGTTTTGAAAATGTTGTAGGTTTATTCACAAAACCCATTTTCAAACTAAGTTTGAAAATGGGGAAAAGAACAGGCCATTGTTACATTTACAGGGAAGACTTTCGAAATTGATGTAAAACTGAATTTGTTATTGTTTGGAGTTGTGTAAAACTTACCTACTTATATCTATTTGACATGGAGTTATGTTACATTTACATGGGAGACTATGTCAAAATCGCCGTAATGCTAAATTTGTTATTGTTTAGAGTTGTGTAAAGCTTCCCTATTTATGTTTGCTTGACAAGGATTTTTGTTACAGTTATAAGGGATACTTTGGCGAATATTTTTCTTAAATCTTGATTTGTTGTTATTTGGAATTGTGTAAAACTTGTTACACCTTCAGACGACTGCTAATATAGTTAAGAAAAATAGACAAACCGATATCCTTGTCGATCAGTTAATAGGTTTTTGTTGAAACTTAAAAAACCGATATCCTTGTCGATCAGTAATATTTTTTTAAAATACTTTATCAAATATCTTTTAAACTATTTTTAACTCAAAAATGTTTTTATAAAATTCTTGTCGAAACCATATTTCATTAAAAAAACTTCAAAAACATATTTTATAAAATGTTTTTGAAAAATAATTTTATCAAAATATTTTTGAAATACTTGTCCAAAAAGAGCCTTCATTACATACGCATGTTTTTATTTGCGAAACATCATGAGGTTTTTTTTCCCCTAAATAACTTTGTTTCGTAATTTTATTGATAATCTCACGCTATTCACCAAAATTATTTTAGGCTTTAATAGTTAATTTATCTTTTTACTATTAATGTTTAATTAGTTGAGGGTATTTTTGTCAAACAAAATAATGCTTAATAGAGGAGGGTTGTAAAAGTTATTGCTTTATATATTACTTGTTGACTTATGGTCACAGGGGGCAAAAGACGAATTAAAAAAACACAGGGGGGCCAAATGTCACACTCTCCTATAAACACAGGGGGTTTAATAATATTTAAGCCTTAAGTAACACTAAGAAAAATTTATAGAGATTTTACTGTATTTAAATAGAGATTAATACATAGAAACGAAATAATGTAAAACTTATAGGTAACTAAATAAAAATTACTATTTTTGATGTTTTCTAGTAATTATGAATTAACTATTCTTCATTAATTGACAGGGGTTTAAAAAAATTGAATTGTTAACTAGAAATTTGAAAATTATCTATTGTTTAATTAGTTTTTATTAACATAAACGCTGGAGTTTATATATAATTAATCAATATAATATAATTTACTATAATAATTTATCAATATTAGGTTGCATATTTAATAGGCTTAATCACTATTTACCCCCCATGTTTTTAAAACTAACTCTTTACCACCCCCCCCCCCTTCCCGGATTAATTCATGTGTAATAATCATTGAAATGACAACATTACTCTCATTAAATGATGACATCTCTGCCACGTCATAATTTCTCTCCCTCCTTGGCCATGTCATCTACCTTCTCTCTCCGCCACATCATCGCAACGTCACCTACCTTCTCTCTGCCCCACGTCATCACAACCACCTTCAAATAAAGGGTAAAAATTTTGCTACTAGCTGGGGATTGAACACGCGACCTTCAACCCTCATACGTGTGGACTAACCACTAGGCTAGTGATGCTTTTTATCCTTTAATCTATCTCAACTGTCCAAATAAAAGAGCATAAGATTCTGTTCTTTTTTATTCCTTTCTACAAGAATCTTTACTTTTTTTCTTTCAAAACTTTACATAAAAAAAGGAACTTTATTTTCTACTCAATTTAAAAATTCAAAAGTTAAATTCAAAATTTAATCAGAATTCAAAATTTTAAATTCAAAAGTTTAATTCAAAATTTAAAGAGTTAGTTTTAAAAACATGGGGGGGGGGGGGGGGGGGGGGAGAGGGTTGTGGGTAAGTAGTGAAAAGGGAATAACATGGGGGTAAATAGTGATTAAGCCTATTTAATATGCCATTTTCCTTTTTAATTTCATTTAATATTTGAAAAGAAAAACTACAAATTAATATTGGCGTATGTTGCCGCACGCGAGAATTCTCTAATTTTTTTATTTTTTCCGAATCTTTCTATGGCGGGTCAATAGTAACCCGCCATAGATGACTCGTACTTGAGCCAAATTTCTTCAATTTTTTTACACAAACAATGCGTTTGAATTAGGTGAAATAGCCATCATTCTCTTTTGAACACTCCCATCATCCCTCTTCTTCCCCATCTCTAATCGGCCCTCAACCTTCCCTTCTCTCGTCGGCGGCTCCTTTCCCGTCTGTAATCCCACTGAATCGAGCTTCCGCTGGCGTAACCCACAACTGCCCGACGTCACCGAACAAGCCGGCGATACATCATCCACGCTTCCATCAAACACCCTTGGGCACGAGGCTTAACCCCACCGGAAATCACCGCCAATATTTTGTTGTTGTGGTCTTGAAAGCATAAAAAAAGGTTCTAACAAATAGTTTTGCTTTATTTCAGCTTTATTATTAGTTGATTATTGTGAATGGCCTTGGGTTTAATGTTAGTGTTAAATTAGTTTTTTGGTTAATGGCTTGTTTGCTTTAGTTTTGATTCGGGCTTATGAAATGGGATGTTTTGTATGAATTGTTGTCTAATCCAAGTTCTTTTGTGTCTATTTTCATGAAATTTGTTTAAGGGCTTTGTTTATACATTTATTGAGCATTATTGCAATACAAGACACTCATTTGCCCTATAATCTCTTCTAAATGCATGTGTCTACACATCGAGAGTTTAAATTGTCGATTTTTTTTTTATGTCAATCACTTTTTTGACCGCTATTGGTGTATCTCTGTTCAATGAAAACTACTTGTTTAGACTCTTTTGGGGGTCTTTTTAATGAAATTAGTCAAAATGAACATGTATATACATTGGGAGCCTAAAATGTCACTTGTTTTTTAATTTAATACTTTCTTAGCCTCTTTTTGAGTCTCTCTTTTCATGAGAAGTTAAAATGTCATCTTGCTTAGACTCTTTTAGGGTCTTTTTAATGAAACTAGTCAAACGGAAGATGTCTATACATTGAGAGCCTAAAATGTCACTTGTTTTTGAATATTCTAATACTTCATTAGCCTCTTTTTGAGTTTCTCTTTTCATTAGAAGTTAAAATGTCATCTTGCTTAGACTCTTTTGGGGTCTTTTTAATGAAATTAGTCAAAAGGAACATGTCTATGCATTGGGAGCCTAAAATGTCACTTGTTTTTGAATATTCTAATACTTTATTGGCCTCTTTTTGAGTCTCTTTTCATAAGAAGTTAAAATGTCATCTTCCTCTTAAAGACTCCTTTGGGGGGTCTCTTTAATGAAACATATCAAAATGCACATGTATATACATTGGGAGCCTAAAATATCACTTGTTTTGTAATATTCTAATACTTTCTAAGCCACTTTTTGAGTCTCTCATTTCATTTGAAGTTAAAATTTCATCTTGCTTAGCCTCTTTTGGGGTCTTTTTAATGAAATTAGTCAAAAGGAACATGTATATACATTGGGAGCATAAAATGTCACTTGTTTTTCAATCTAATACGTTCTTAGCATGTTTTTGAGTCCCTCCTTTCATGAGGAGTTAAAATGTCCTCTTGCTTAAACTCTTTTGGAGTCTTTTTAATGAAATTAGTCAAAGGGAACATGTCTACACATTGGGAGCCTAAAATGTCACTTGTTTGAATATTCTAATACTTTCTTACCCTCTTTTTTAGTCTCTCTTTTCATGAGAAGTTAAAATGTCATCTTGCTTAGACTCTTTTGAGGATCTTTTTAATGAAATTAGTGAAAAGGAATATGTCTATACATTGGGAGCCTAAAATGTCACTTGTTTTTGAATATTCTAATACTTTATTAGCGTCTTTTTGAGTCTCTCTTTTGATGAGAAGTTAAAATGTCATCTTTCTCTTAAAGACTCCTTTGGGGGGTCTCTTTAATGAAACATATGAAAATGCACATGTATATACATTGGGTGCCAAAAATATCACTTGTTTTTTAATATTCTAATACTTTCTTAGCCTCTTTTTGAGTCCCTCATTTCATTTGAAGTTAAAATGTCATCTTGCTTAGCCTCTTTTGGGTCTTTTTAATGAAATTAGTCAAAAGGAACATGTATATACATTGCGTTCCATAAATGTCACTTGATTTTAAATATTCTAATACTTTATTCGCATCTTTTTGAGTCTCTCTTTTCATAAGGAGTTAAAATGTCATCTTTCTCTTAATGACTTTTTTGGGGGGTCTCTTTAATGAAACATATGAAAATGCACATATATATACATTGGGAGCCTAAAATATCACCTTTCTTTTAATATTCTAATATTTTCTTAGCCTCTTTTTGAATCTCTCTTTTTAATGAAATTTGTGAAAAGGAACATGTATATACTTTGGGAGCCTATAATGTCACTTGTTTTTTAATCTAATACTTTCTTAGGCTCTTTTTGCGTCTCTCCTTGAGGAGTTAAAATGTCATCTTGCTTATACTCTTTTGGGGTTTTTTTAATGAAATTAGTCAAAAGGAACATGTCTACACATTGGGAGCCTAAAATGTCACTTGTTTTTGAATATTCTAATACTTTATTAGCCTCTTTTTGAGTTTCTCTTTTCATGAGAAGTTAAAATTTCATCTTTCTTAGCCTCTTTTTGGGTCTTTTTAATGAAATTAGTCAAAAGGAACATGTATATACATTGGGAGCCAAAAATATCACTGTTTTTTAATCTAATACTTTCTTAGCCTCTTTTTTAGTCTCTCCTTTCATGAGGAGTTAAAATGTCATCTTCCTTATACTCTTTTGGGGAGTTTTTAATGAAATTAGTCAAAAGGAAAATGTCTACACGTTGGGAGCCTAAAATGTCACTTGTTTTTTAATATTCTAATACTTTATTAGCCTCTTTTTGAGTTTCCCTTTTCATGAGAAGTTAAAATGTCATCTTTCTTAGACTCGTTTGGGATCTTTTTAATGAATTAGTCAAAAGGAACATGCATATACATGGGGAGCTTAAAATATCACTTGTTTTTTAATATTCTAATACTTTATTAGCCCCTTTTTGAGTCTCTCTTTTGATGAGAAGTTAAAATGTCATCTTCCTCTTAAAGACTCCTTTGGGGTTTCTCTTTAATGAAACATATAAAAATGCACATGTATATACATTGGGGGCCTAAAATATCACCTGTTTTTGGAATATTCTAATACTTTCTAAGCCTCTTTTTGAGTCTCTCATTTCATTTGAAGTTAAAATTTCATCTTGCTTAGCCTCTTTTGTGGTCTTTTTAATGAAATTAGTCAAAAGAAACATGTATATACATTGGGAGCCTAAAATGTCACTTGTTTTTTAATCTAATATTTTCTTAGCCTCTTTTTGAGTCTCTCCTTTCATGAGGAGTTAAAATGTCATCTTGCTTATATTCTTTTGGGGTCTTTTTAATGAAATTAGTCAAAAGGAATAGGTCCACACATTGGGAGCCTAAAATATCACTTCTTTTTTGATATTCTAATACTTTCTTAACCTCTTTTCGAGTCTCTCTTTTTTCATGAGAGGTTACAATGTCATCTTGCTTAGACTCTTTTGAGGGTGTTTTTAATGAAATTAGTCAAAAGTAACATCTCTATACATTAGAAGCCTAAAATGCCACTTGTTTTCTAATATCCTAATACTTTATTAGCCTCTTTTTGAGTCTCTCTTTTGATGAGAAGTTAAAATGTCATCTTCCTCTTAAAGACTCCTTTTGGGGGGGGGGGGGGGGGGGGGGGTCTCTTTAATGAAACATATGAAAATGTAGATGTGTATACAATCGGAGCTTAAAATATCTCTTGTTTTTTTAATATTCTAATACTTTCTTATCCTTTTTTTGAGTCTTTCATTTCATTATGAAGTTAAAATGTCATCATGCTTAGCCTCTTTTGGGTCTTTTTAATGAAATTAGTCAAAAGGAATATGTATATACATTGCGTTCCATAAATGTCACTTGATTTCAAATATTCTAATACTTTATTAGCCTCTTTTTGAGTGTCTCTTTTCATGAGAAGTTAAAATGTCATCTACCTCATAAAGACTCCTTTGGGGGGTGTCTTTAAGCCAACATATGAAAATGGACATGTATATACATTGGGAGCCTAAAATATCACCTGTTTTTTAATATTCTAACACTTTCTTAGCCACTTTTTGAGTCTCTCATTCCATTTGAACCTAAAATGTCATCTTGCTTAGCCTCTTTTGGGGTATTTTTCATGAAATTAGTCAAAGGAACATGTATATACATTGGGAGCCTAAAATGTCACTTGTTTTTTAATCGAATACTTTCTTAGCCTCTTTTTGAGTCTCTTTTTTCATGAGAAGTTAAAATGTCATCATGCTTTGACTCGTTTGGGGTCTTATTAATGAAATTAGTCAAAAGGAAAATGTCTATACATTGGGAGCCTAAAATGTCACTTGTTTTTGAATATTCTAATACTTTATTGGCCTCTTTTTGAGTCTCTCTTTTCATGAGAAGTTAAAATGTCATCTTCCACTTAAAGGCTCCTTTGGGGGTCTCTTTAATGAAACATATGAAAATGAACATGTATATACAAAGGGAGCCTAAAATATCATTTGTTTTTTTACTATTCTAATACTTTCTTAGCCTCTTTTTGAGTCTCTCATTTCAGTTGAAGTTAAAATGTCATCTTTCTTAGCCTCTTTTGGGGTCTTTTTAATGAAATTAGTCAAAAGAAACATGTATATACACTGTGTTCCATATATGTCTCTTGATTTTGAATATTCTAATACTTTATTAGCCTCCTTTTGAGTCTCTCTTTCCATGAGAAGTTAAAATGTCACCTACCTCTTAAAGACTAATTTTGGGGGGAGGGGGGGGGGGGGGGGAGGGTCTCTTTAATGAAACATATGAAAAGCCACATGTATATACATTGGGAGCCTAAAATATCACTTGTTTTGTAATATTCTAATAATTTCTTAGCCTCTTTTTGAGTCTCTCTTTTCATGAGAAGTTAAAATGTCACCTTGCTCAGACTCTTTTGGGGGGCTTTTTTAATGAAATTAGTCAAAAGGAACATGTCTATACATTAGAAGCCTAAAATGTCAATTGTTTTGAGTCTCTCTTTTGATGAGAAGTTGAAATGTCATCTTTCTCTTAAAGACTCCTTTGGGGGGTCTCTTTCATGAAACATATGAAAATGTACATCTATATACATTGGGAGCCTAAAATATCACTTGTTTTTTAATATTCTAACACTTTCTTAGCCACTTTTTGAGTCTCTCATTTCATTTGAACCTAAAATGTCATCTTGCTTAGCCTCTTTTGGGGTATTTTTCTTGAAATTAGTCAAAAGAAACATATATATACACTGGGAGCCTAAAATGTCACTCGTTTTTTAATCGAATACTTTCTTAGCCTCTTTTTGAATTTCTCTTTTCATGAGAAGTTAAAATGTAATCGTGCTTTAACTCGTTTGGGGTTTTTTTATTGAAATTAGTCAAAAGGAACATGTCTATACATTAGGAGCCTAAAATTTCACTTGTTTTTGAATATTCTAATACTTTATTGGCCTCTTTTTGAGTCTTTCTTTTTCATGAGAAGTTAAAATGTCATCTTCCACTTAAAGACTCCTTTGGGGGGTCTCTTTAATGAAACATATGAAAGTGCACATGTTTATACTTAGGGAGCCTAAAATATCACTTGTTTTTTAATATTCTAATACTTTCTTAGGCTCTTTTTGAGTCTCTCATTTGATTTCAATTGAAGTTAAAATATCATCTTGCTTAGCCTCTTTTGGGGTCTTTTTAATGAAATTAGTCAAAAGAAACATGTATATACACTGCATTCCATAATTGTCACTTGATTTTGAATATTCGAATACTTTATTAGCCTCTTTTTGAGTCTCTCTTTTTGAGTCTCTCTTTTAATGAGTAGTTAAAATGTCATCTACCTCTTAAAGACTACTTTGGGGGGGGGGGGGGGGGGGGGGGGGGGGGGGGGGGGGGATCTCTTTAATGACACATATGGAAATGCACATGTATATACATTGGGAGCCTAAATATCACTTGTTTTTGTAATATTCTAATAATTTTTAGCCTCTTTTTGAGTCTCTCTTTTCATGAGAAGTTAAAATGTCACCTTGCTTACACTCTTTTGGGGGTCTTTTTAATGAAATTAGTCAAAAGGAACATGTCTATACATTAGAAGCCTAAAATGTCAGTTGTTTAGAGTCTTTCTTTTGATGAGAAGTTAAAATGTCATCTTTCTCTTAAAGACTTCTTTGGGGGGTCTCTTTCATGAAACATATGAAAATGTACATGTATATACATTGGGAGCCTAAAATATCACTTGTTTTTTAATATTCTAACACTTTCTTAGTCACTTTTTGAGTCTCTCATTTCATTTGAAGTTAAAATGTCATCTTGCTTAGCCTATTTTGGGTCTTTTTAATGACATTAATCAAAAGGAACATGTATATACATTGCGTTCCATAAATGTCACTTGATTTTGAATATTCTAATACTTTATTAGCCTCTTTTTGAGTCTCCTTTTTCATGCGATGTTAAAATGTCATCTTTCTCTTAAAGACTTTTTTGGGGGGTCTCTTTAATGAAACATATGAAAATGCACATATATATACATTGGGAGCCTAAAATATCACTTGTTTTTTAATATTCTAATAATTTCTTTGCCTCTTTTTGAGTCTCTAATTTCATTTGAAGTTAAAATGTCATCTTGCTTTGCCTCTTTTGGGGTCTTTTTAATGAAATTAGTCAAAAGGAATATGTATATACATTGGGAGCCTAAAATGCCACTTGTTTTTTAATCTAATACTTTCTTAGCCTCTTTTTTAGTCCCTCTTTTCATGAGAAGTCAAAATGTCATCTTGCTTATACTCTTTTGGGGTGTTTTTATTGAAATTAGTCAAAAGGAACATGTCTACACATTGGGAGCCTAAAATGTCACTTGTTTTTGAATATTCTAATACTTTCTTATCCTCTTTTTGAGTCTCTATTTTCATGAGAAGTTAAATTGTCATCTTCCTCTTAAAGACTCCTTTGGGGGGTCTCTTTATTGAAACATATGAAAATGTACATGCATGTACATTGGGAGCTTAAAATATCACTTGTTTTTTAATATTCTAATACTTTCTTAGCCTCTTTTTGAGTCTATCATTTCATTATGAAGTTAAAATGTCATCTTGCTTAGCATCTTTTGGGGTCTTTTTAATGAAATTAGTCAAAAGGAACATATATATACATTGGGAGCCTAAAATGTCACTTGTTTTTTAATCTAATATTTTCTTTGCCTCTTTTTGAGTATCTTTTTTTATGAAAAGTTATTTATTAGCGCTTCTTTAACCCTAGAGTCATGTAATTTTCTCCATCTTGTTTTCCCAAGATCAAGCTAAGGAAATGGGTCGAAAGGGAAAACACAATGAGGTGCATAGTGATGAGGGAAATGGTGATAAAAATGGTTATTCTTTTACAGCTCGTATTGGTAGAAAGGCTACAAATTGCAATGATCTTTTGGAAATGCGTATGAATGGGAAAACAATTGATATTGCATTTGATAAATTGAATGAGCCTAAAAATGCGTATAATAAGTGGATTACTTTCGTAGCATTCACTGCACGAAGCAAAGTCGACATTATCGGATATGAATCGTGGCCCAAAGTCCCTGAAGATATAAAGAAGAGAGTGGATAGAAATACATGTATTCTACAAAACCCTAATAGAATGTATGTTGACCAATTTATATAAAAGAACCAATTTTTCGTAACATTTTACTGCTTTTGTGTAATGTAGGCATTATTTATTTTTAAATTAAATAAAGAACTTGAAACAAAATGGATTTCTAGGGCTGGTAGGCGTTAGAGGGATTTCAAATATGATTTGGGTAAGTATGTCTTTGGGGGATAAGAAGGGAGAGGACCCATGCCTTTCATATAGATTTCTTCAAAGGGAGACATGGCTCAAGTTTAAGGCTAGTCGTGAGACAGAAGAATGGCAGGTGGTTCTCTGTGGTTTTTCTTCTTTTTTTTGGATATTTGAAATTGCTTAGTTTATTGATAATCTCTAATTATTTTATTTTTCTTTAATATACAAATAGGTAAAGTGTGCTAAAGCTCAAAGGAATGCGAATATGGACTTATTCTATCATAATTTATCTCGTGGTGGATATCGTTTACTTAAAGCAAATATGGTTGAAGAGGAAAAGAAGAAAATTGGGGAAAATCGGTTAGAGAGCTGTATGTCTGAAGAAGCTCATGAAGAGACCATGGCTTCTTTGATATCTACTTTGGATAATGGCTCACAAAAACAAAAATGGCGAATACTTTACCTCGGAAGCTGTTCGTATTGCCAGTGAAATTGTAAGTTTACACCATATCATTTAAGTGTTTCAACATCTCATATGCTTAGAACTTGAGTGACATTTTTAATTTTTATCTTTTTGATAAAATCTTTAGGAAAAATCATGGTAGAAAGTTTCGGAGGGTAGAAATGACATACTTGTCAAGGCAAAGGGGAAGCCTGATCATCCCGGTCATGTGCGTGGTCATTCTACTAGGGCCTGTATAAAAGAAGTTTTTCCGCGTACGCCCACTGCGCCTAAAGCTGAACTAGCTTTAACTAAAATACAGCTTCAAGAAGCTTTAGAAAAGCTCGATGTATCCCAAACAAAGCTTACGATGGTCATGGATTATGTATGTACTGAGTTGGGAATTGACTATGCAACAACAAAAGCCAAAGTTCTTAATAGTTCCAAACCTTAGAGCTTGAATTCAGAAACTGCCCGACCATCTACAAATTTACCTGAAGTACATAGGAGCTATGTTTTCTCTATGATGCCAAAAGAGACCCCCTAGGTACATAATGACCCTGTTTCATCTGTGATCCCTATTACTACGCCTGGCATACATAGCCCTACATCAAATGCCTTGGAAGATCCGAGTTCTATAGGCGAGTACAAGGTAATAAAAGTACATTTATGCATGTTAACGTGTTTTCTATAAATAGTTTTATAAAACTATTGATTTTTCATGTTTTTCATGATTCGTATTGTTTTTTATGATTCTACTTATTTTGATAACATAACTAGTTTGATATATCTTTATTAACTTGCTCATTATTGAAGGACGGAGATTATTGTTAGCTGTTCATCAGTGAACATACAGGTAGCAGGCACTTTGTGGCCATGGAAAACATATATAAGCTGAGTCAACACCACGTGCGTGAGTTAAAGAAAGGTTGCGCGAGCGTTTGAATATCAATTTCTTATGATGAATCTGCCCCGTTACCATTTCCTGATGAAGAGACTAGCACTGTGGGATCGACCTTAGAATATTTTATAGAATGGCCTAAACATTTGATTGTACTTGCTCCCGTCCAATACAGCTATAAATCTACATTTATTGTTGAATTCATTCATATATTTTTAGCATTATTTATCATTTGTATAATATATGATTTCAAATTCTCTTAGGTGGAGAAATGTTCAAAAAAGAAAAAGGGTACTTCAAATTCCGTGGCTGAAAGAATGTCATCTTCAACATCTTTATCTCAACAGACACCATTATTGTCAGCTGATCCATTGAACGAGCTGCAGCTCCGATTAAATAAAGATGAGGAAAAAACTTGCTTCATGTTTCAATTGACAAGAGACATCGTAGCTGTAGATCATCCTATTAATATGGATCGAACGGATGTCGTTGACTTATTGTCAAGAGAAACGCAGGTCACAAATAATTGCATGCAACTGTTCATCAAGTGAGTTTCAACCAATTTGATTTTTTGTTTTTCCAAATTACTGTTATGTGTGCTACTCTTTCAATGCTACTTGACTAACCAAAGGGATAATGTAAATTCTCTAGAGCTTTACATGAGTTGGTTGAAAAGAATGGCCTCAAGGGGATAGGGTTTCTCTCAGTGGATCATGTCGTGCAAGTAGGAATGTCACGAAGGCAGGGTACAGTACATTGCACGTAACTTGAAGGATCACAATAAAGAAATTTATCTGGCACCGTATCTTCACTGGTAATTATTGTTAATATTTCTTTAATTTTTCAGACACAGTCATTTTAAAATTAAGGTAATTGAATTATGGGTGTGCAGTGGACATTGGATGTTAATAGCCATTAGACTGAGAGATAAGGTTGTGTACTGATTTGATTCATTACAACATCCACAAAAAGAAGATACATTAATACTGTTGAATGAGTAAGTTATATTAATTTGTAATGACAATATCAGAATTACCTAGCTTGCTAATTATTTTTATTCATTTGTATTTCACAGGGTGATGACAAATTATCAAGGCTTCCTAGGATTGACAAGAAGTGTGCATGCACCAATTGATTGGATAATAGTTAAGGTAAAATTAACTAATTATCAGATTTTATTATTTAGCATGGTCTAGTATACACTTTTATGATCTTCTAACTGCCATAATAAATTTTGATAGCATAAAAAACAAAAGTCTGATTAGGAGTGCGGCTACTACGTCATGCGTTACATGTACCACATAGCTATGAAATCCGAGAAATTAGCACTCGAAAAGGTATTTGACTATGTTTTATGTGTTTTCGCATTCCCTACGTAGTGTATTTTATTTTGTTACTTAGTTACTTATATGTGTCTTTATTTTTATGGCAATACTTCAAGAACAACTGCACTTCATTTGTCATCGAGGATATAGATGCTATCAGAATACTATGCACTAGTTATATTGTGCAGCATGAGCTTTAGGACAGTACTTGATTGTTCTTTTGAGAGAATTTCACGATATGAGAACACAATGCGCTAGTTATATTGTGGAGCATGAACTTTATGCCAATACTTTGATGTCTTTTGATGGAGATTCACTATGAATGAAACTTGTTAGATATTATAGTTCTATGATATTTTTTGAATTTCTATTGGAGTATTGAAAGTATAATATACTTTCTACGGCATTTTAAAGGATAGCTTGCATAGAAAGCAATGCATTTTCTATAGTGGGTAAGAAAAAATCACCATAGAAAGTGCAGGACTTTCTATTGCGGATAAGAAGAATTGCCATAGAACGTCTTGTACTTTCTATGCGAAAACCGCCGTCGAATGTCCTTGTACATTCTATGGCGGGTATGTTTCACCTGCCATAGAAAGTTCACTTTCTATGGCGGTTTATTTTTACCCGCCATAGAAAGTCCGTGTTTTTCCCATGGTAAGCCCGTGCCTTTTCCATGGCTACTGGATAGACTGCGATTTATATTGGGAAAAACTGCCACTGAAGGCCCGAAGAAACCGCCATTGAATGTAATTTTTGTAGTAGTGAATATTGTATAATTTTTATAATTTTTTATATTATTACATAATAATATTATTGGGGCATTCACGGTGCATTTTGCACGATGTCTACGTCTAATATATATATATATATGTGTAGGTATATATATATATATTCACTTTAGAGTATGTATTGTATGATGATGGCATTATTCTATTTCAGTCACTATTAATTAAAGAAAGTCTATAACCCTTTCACATAATTTGAGGAATGGTTCTCTCAAATTAATGACAACATTTGGATGAGAATGGTTGAATTTGGTCTATTGAATGTAATATATTTTAGTACATAAAAAAGAAAAATAATAAATACGAAATGAATTTTGTGACCTGTAACTGGAAATTAGTATTTTAGTGTAATATTAATTTTCCTTTTCTAATATTGTAGTATCGTGTCTGTGTTGGGACATTAGTTTGTTTTAACCCAATGCAACAACATTAAGTAGTCAGATTAGTTGGTGTTGCAATATTGTGTGGCCATAATGAATTGTTTTAACTAATAATTAACAACATTATGAGAAAAGCTAAAGTATGGTAGTAGAAAGGAAAAATTATAGCTTGGAGATTCTGGATTGATCCTCCTCAACTATGAAAAGAAAAAACATACATTGTAAAGAGTATGTTTTAAATCATACAAGTAAAAGAATAATTGAAATATATAATTTTATTAATTCACTTTATTAGTCTCTTAATTTCAAACACTAGGTATATCTGATTCTGTAATTTAAAATAATTTTATTAATTCACTTTATTATTTGTCACACAAAAATTTTGGCAACATATAGATTACTTTTGAATAGTACCTATAAGATCCACAGTTAAAAAATGAGAAAAAACTTTGTTCACTCATTGCTTTGGCCTAGAAAAAAATAAATCGTATATATTTTCTGAATTTGAGTTTAGAAATAATTTAATAACTATATGTATATGTATATTTTTGATATTGTAGGATTGAAAATGAAATTCATTTTCTTAAAGTTCATATCAAGGATCAAATCAAAAAACTAATAGAGCAGTGGGCAGCTTGCTTTCCCACCAAACAAACTTCCAAATTAATGACATGGGTCACCAGCACTAGTGTGAATCTTAGAAAAACCGATTCCACTGCATGTGATTATCATGGGTGACTTCGAAAGTCTGCTCCAGCAAACCTGATAACAACTCAATTCTTTTTTTTTTATAATAAAAAAGTTTTTATGTTGAAAGGGTAAGTTGAGAAAAAAATTACTTCCTCTGTTCCACTAGTACAATTTATTATGAATGTCAATTTATAATACTTAAAATAATTAATTTAACATCATTTGTTTTATTTATATTTTTACTTTTTAAGTATGAAATAATTATGAAACACATATTATTAAATTAGTAAAGGTAGGAGGAGAATAAATTTGGGAAAGGTCACATTGACCTCATTGAAGCTTAACTCGCAAATGTGTCCCTTATACAGTATTTTAGAAAGGTCAAACTTGGACTCAAGAGTCTCGTGGTGGTATATCAAATTAATTAAGCGTATGGAATATCGTAATTATGTTCAAAAAATGTTTTTCGTCTTTGTTACAACGAATATTGTATGTTTTCAAATGCCACAAGAGGTTTTGAAAACAATAGATACGGTCTTTAAATTTGTATGAATTGGCAAACTACCATCCCTTTGGAATGAATTCATATAAGTTCAGATGATATTTTCATATTTTACCATCCCTTATATAAGAGTATTTTGATGTCTTACAGACACAAAAGTTGAAGGGAATCTGACTCTTAGAGCTTGATTGAGATGCTTAAAGGTAATATGCATATTTCTTACTCAATTCTTAGAATCGTGAAAGAAATTAAAAGATTTATTTTAGAACATATATCTTTTACACATTACTTTAGAGAAGCTAACCAAGTTGCATATGCTTTAGCAAACCATGGGGTATCGTCTGAAATCTTTAACAGTTTCCCTCACTTCATGGAATTACCAAGTTTGGCTAGAGGATTGAGCAATCTTGACAGCTGGGGGATGCCTAGCTTCAGAGTTATAAAATGTCCTTAATGGCATTCTGTTGTGATCCTAACACATTCTTGGATGCAGATGCTCTAACTTGTGAATCAAGAGGCATTCATGGTTGTATGGAGCTAAATAAAGGATGGTTAAAAGACTTTTTCAGATAGAAATTTAGTTCCTACCTAGACTAGAAAAATTGCATGAAAGTTATGTATCTATAGTATTATGATTTGCACATCATCACATTTTGTATGTCAAGGTATGGTTCACTAGGTCTCCCTTGGTCAACTTTTTCTCATTTTAATAAGTTAATAAAGGGCCCCATACGCACACAAAACAAAAGACAAAAAAAAACTTGAAATTCTCTTTTTTCTTTCCCTTAAAACGATGACCTTTACTGGCTGTTAGAGTTTCCTTTTTTGGTTGTTAGAGTTTACATTTTTTTGGTTGTTAGAGTTCACATTCTTCGATCGTCATCAGGTAAAAAAAGTAATGTACTACATGCATGGAGGGCATTTCTTCAATTTAGAGTGGAATTTTCTCAACAACCATTTGAGCTAACTTAGGGCATGTTTAATAACACCACTTAATGCTTAAAATTAATGGATTAAGTGATAATAACTTTTAATATGTTTGACATTGGAAATGCAAACCTCTGAATTATTTAAGCACTGCTTATTTTCTTTAGAAAAAATTAAGCGAAAAAAGTCAGCTTATTGCTTATCTCTTAATGGTCCACGTAATAATATTTAAATAATTCATATTTGATTTCCGAAACAATCCCTTTTATTTTATTCATATTGATTTAACTATAAATATTTATTTTTAAATAAATTATTATTTTATTATTTTCTTCATTAGCATACCTCGTATTTTAAACTTTTTCAACATAATAATCTCAACTAAAATTTGATTTAATTTTTATTATTTATTTAATAAGTTATATCATTTACATATTTTTATAAATCTCATTCGTACGATATGTTTTATATAACTTTCGTAATTATATACGAGTTTTATTGTAAAATATTTAATTTCATTTAAATTGCAATAGTGAATTTTTTTTTCATTTTCAGGAATTTTAATAAATTGTGATAAATTTTTTTTTTGTATTTTAATCATTCAATGTAATGTGTTTTTATCTTATTTCATTTTCTTATTTTTTTCATTAATCATAATTTATGTTTTATTATAAAATTTGATATTTCGCGTATATAAATACAAAAAATCCAACGTCAGGGTAAAATGCGACATTTTTAAGAGTCCAGCAATAAGATCAGCATATTTATAAAACAAAATCAAGTGATTAAGCATTCTGATTAAGAGATTCAGAAAATATATTTCAGCATTACGATGTTAACTGATTAATCAATTCAATATTATGGTTTCAGCATTAAGTATTCAGATAGAAGTATTAATTTTTATCAAACAGACCCTTAAGACTCACATTTTACCTCAAACAAACTAAAAAGGAAGTGGGTGCACTTCTGCAAATTTTCCAATAGTGTTTCAAAAATTCTCTTTGTTTTGGACTGTTGAAAGGTAAAAATAATTTTAAAATTTTATCGAGATTCGAGCAAGGCGATAAATTAGCAGGTAATAAAAATCACAAGTTTTAGAAGGAAATATAGAAATATATACTTTCGATTTTAACTTTAAATACATGAGTATATGAAGCATAGTGGTAAATTTGATGTGCAAAAGTCAAGTGATTATGCAAGAAGGACCCCGTACCCACACAAAAAAAAAAAAAAAAAAAACTCTGAATTTCTTTTTTCTTTCCCATAAAACGATGACCTTTTTTGGTTGTTAGAGTTTCCATTCTTTTTTGGTTGTTTGAGTTTACATTCTTTTGCTTGTTAGAGTTCACATTCTTCGATCGTATTCAGGTAAAAAAAATAATGTACTACATGAAGGACCTTTGTTCAATTATTTAGAGTGGAATTTTCTCAACAACCATCTGAGCTAACTTAGACTCACATTTTACCTCAAAGAAACTAAAAAGGAGGCGGGTGCATTTTTGCAAATTTTCCAATAGTGTTTCAAAAATTCTCTTTGTTTTGGATTGTTGAAAGTTGAAAATAATTTTAAAAATTTGTCGAGATTCGAGCAAGGCGATAAATTAGTAGGTAATAAAAACCACAAGTTTTAGAATGAAATATATAAAAATATAGTTTCGATTTTAACTTTAAATACATTAGTATATGAAGCATAGTGGTAAATTTGATTTGCAAAAGTCAAGTGATTCTGCAGGAGTATATAAAAAAGAAAAATAATAAATATGAATGGATTTTGTGACCTGCAACTGGTAATTAGTATTCTAGTGTAATATTAATTTTCCTTTTCTAATATTGTGGTATTGTGTCTGTGTTGAGACATTAGTTTGTTTTAACCAATCCAACAACATTAAGTAGCCATATTAGTTGGTGTTGCAATATCGTGTGGCCATAATGAATTGTTTTACCTAGTAAAACAACATTATGAGAAAGGCTAAAGTATGGTAGTATAAATGAAAAATTATAGCTTGGAGATTCTGGATTGATCCTCCTGAACTATGGAAAGAAAAAACATATATTGTAAAGAGTATGTTTTGATTTAAATATTAAAACATACAAGTAAAAGAATAATTGAAATATATAATTTTATTTAGTTCACTTTATTAGTCTGAAGGAAATATTAGGTACATCTGATTCTGTAACTTGGAAAATGTTTTATTATTTGTCCCTCAACTTTCAATATGGTTAGATATTCACACAAAAATTTTAGCAACATTTTGGCCTAGATTTACAGTTAAAAAAAATGAGAAAAAACTTTGTTCACTCATTATTTTGGCCTAGAAAAAAATAAATCGTATACATTTTCTGAATTTCAGTTTGGAAATAATTTTATAACTATATATATATTTCTGATATTTTTGGATTGAAAATGAAATTTTTTTAAAGTTCAAATCAAAGAACTAATAGAGCAGTGGGCAGCTTGCTTTCCTACCAAACGAACTTCCAAATTAATGACATGGGTCACCAGCACTCGTGTGAATCTTAGAAAAACCGATTCCACTGCATGTGATTGTCATGGGTGACTTCGAAAGTGTGTTCCAAGTAGGGCTGAGAACGAACACGGACATTCACGAACAAGCTCAAATACGGATCGATAAAAAAGTTCACAAACATGATTTTCAGCCTCGATAATAAATGAACACAAACACGGACAAGGTGTTAAAAGCTCATTTATGTTCGTTAACAGACTCGATTAAAATATTTATTATTTAGGTATGGACCGAGGGAGTAACTATTACTAATGCTAATGGGATCCTAAAGTTTATGATGTTTTAAAAACAGTTTTAAAAACATGTTTTAAAAACAGTTTTAAATTGAAAAATAATTTTATAATGTAAAAAATATGTTGAAAATGTAAAAATGTATAGTTGAATAGTGAAACAAAAAAATTGTGTTTAAAATGATTATATTATTTTAAATTTATTGTTGAAATCATAAAACAAAACCAAAACCAAAAGGACAGCCTTGAGACCGCGGATCCAGGAAATCGTGAGAACAAACGTGAAATGTGGAGCCATAAAGGCAAAAATAAACAAACTAAAATGTAGGAAAAATTCAAAGATGGTTGTTGGAAAATTTTATTTTATAGAAGTGAAAAAGACCATGTAAGGGAAGTTTCAATACAAAAACCAATAACTTCATATATCCAGCACCGCGGTACCTTTCAATCAATTTTAATACTCTTCATCACGGATAGGAATTGGATGGACAGCGATGGACACAAAGAATGGAAGAATAGGGAGAAAGCCAAAGAAGTAAATTCGTCTTCAGCAATAATGCAGAACAAAATAGTAGAATGGCCGACTTTAGCGGCAAATTCTTTTTTCTCGGTGTTATATTAAATAAAATACATATTTCTAAAGTATCAAAATAATCAATGACGGTACCAGAAAAAAAAAATTAAGGAGTGAGTTTAATGTAATTACTAAGATACATAACTACTAATATAAAACTGTGTTTTACGATCACTCATCTGTTGAAAATGATGCAAAATTTCTTCATTTTTAATCTTAGAAAAAATTTCCTTCTTATTATATACCATCAAACAGCAGCAGCAAAAAATAAAGAAAATTGGGGGAGGGGATTTAATTTGTGAATTGGGTTTTAGGGATTAGAAACAAAAGGAAAAGGGAGGAATTAGAATTAGAATTAGAATTGAAGGAGGGTCTAATTTGTGAATTGGACTTTTCAAAATGGACCCTTTACCTTTGTTTAATTTATTTTTCCCCTTAAATAGAACGACGTCGTTTCACTTAAGAGGTACAAAAAAAAAAATTTAAAAAGAAAAGAAGAAGAACTTCTTGTTCTTCCTCGCAGCAGCGGGGATCTTTGCTCTATTTTAGCAGCAGCAGCAGCAGCGGCGGCGGCGGGGCAGAGCTAAGGGGGAGTATTACTACTCCCCTTAGCTCCCAGTACACCACCATGCCCCTCCCTGTCTCCGCCGCTGTTACTAACATAACAATTAATTTTGTAGTTTGATAAATTTATTGTGGCCTAATTGTTGGTAACAAAAATAACACAAAGTTACTTTATTTGTTACTTGAAAAACGTTTTAAGCATTTAGAAAGTAATACTAGTTTTTTTATAAGGAAGAATAGCACTTTTGGTCCCTTATGTTTGGCTTCATAGCACCTTTGGTCCATTTTGTTTTGAGTTTGACAGTTCTACCCTTTATATTTGAACCCTTTAACCTGTTGTAGAAGTTTTCACGTTATTTGAATCGTTTATGAAAAATTTATAAAATATTTAGGTCCAATTTTATTCATTAAAAGAACTAAAAGGAAACTTACAAAATCCAATGCACAACAAAATGTGTCATAATTACTCTATTAATCTCAATTTTAATTGTTTATAAGCATTGATATTTAAATTTGGACCCTATATATCTTTTTAAATTCTACATAAAGTGCCCACATGACCTGAAAACCTGCTTTAGGAGGTGAAATGGATCAAAACTATTAAAAATTCCAAACGTAAAGGACAAAAGTGCAAAACTCAAAACAAAAGGGACCAAAAATGCTACAAGGCCAAACATAATGGACTAAAATTGACATTTTTCCTTTATTGAAATCTTTGGATACAACTGTAGTTTCATAAAATATAGAGGGTGGAATAGTAGTTGATCTATTTTCATATTCATAAGTCATTTAGTCCAGCTCCCTAAAGCCTATATATATGTCACCGTTCTAACAGCCATTCAGCGAGACTTGATTCTCATAATCTTAAATATAAACTATTGCTAGTTTTCTATTCGCACCACCAAACAGAACTCCGTCACTGCCGAGTTTTGGAATTAAGTCCGACTGCCATGCAAATTATAAAGCAGATTAAATGGTGCAAGCTGGAAAAATTAGAAAAATCCGGCAACACTTTGCTCCTGACATTGATGAACAACAACAGCACAGACCCGCATCTTTTGAATCCATCTCTCATTTCCTCCGTTAGGGAACTTCTTGATGATGCAAAGTCCCAAGCCACCAAACTAGGCTCCGCCGGCCTCATCACAGCCGCTGAGGGAAATTTCTTCTGCGGCGGATTTGATTTCAGGTATTCATATAGATACTCCCTTTGTTCCATTAGAATTAATGGTCCACTTTGACGAATGTACAACTTATTATGAATGTCAAAATACAACACTTAAAATAGTTAATTTAACATCTTTTATTTTATTTATTTATATTTTACTTATAATTAAGTATGGGTTAATTGCGAACTACATATAATTATTTTAGTAAGGATAGGAGGACTAAAATATTGAAAGTAAACTCTTCTATTTTATTAGATGAAAAAATATTTTTCAAAGTAGACTCTTCTATGGAAATGAGGGAGTATATAAGAAATTAACTCACTAGCTTTATTCTTTTACCAGCAGTCCTCTCGTTTTTTTCACAATAAAAAATAAAAAAAAAAGAAAAAGAAAAAGAAAGAAGAGAAGAAGAAATATAATGTATTTCAAAATAAAGTTCATTTGTCTTGTCTTTTAGCTATGCTCAGGATGGAGACTCCGGTCAGGCCCGCAGCGATCGGATCCTTGAAATGATCGATCGCTTCAAGTACTTAGTAGCCGATCTCATCTCCCTTCCAATGCCCACCATAGCTGCCATTAACGGCTATGCCACTGGAGCCGGGCTAATATTAGGCCTCAGCCATGACTATCTCACAATGAAGCCCGGCATGGACTGTCTTCACTCGGAACACTTGTCCTTGGGGATGAGCTTGCCCCCTTACTTTGCAGCTCTACTCAGGTCAAAGGTAAGCTCCCCCTTGGCCCTGCGTCCTTTACTCTTGAGGGACTTGCGCTTTTCTGACACAGATGCGGAGGAAATTGGACTTTTGAGCAAAGAATATGATGAGGAACCTTCAAAAAAGAGAGAAAAAAGTGATGATAAAGTTGACGCCGTGGAAGTGGCAAAAAAATTAGCGGAAAAGTTGTCCAATAAGAAAAGGAATGGAGAAGTATACGCTGAATTAAGGAAGGCTTTGCATCCAGAGCTGTGCAAGGAGTTGGGATTGACTCACACCACAATCTTGCCCGACCTGGGATCTAGACTTTGAATTTTAATGAAATTTAACGAGTACTCTTTTATTCTAGAGTGATGAATAAAAAACCCATAACTGCTCTTTAATTTTCCATTACGATATCATAATGTTATATGCATGGTAGGTTTGTGTAAGACAATAGCATATTTTAATGAAAAATAATGTTCAAGTCGATCTCTACAGTATTGCATTTTCTGTTTGCCTTTGGAAGCTGCGATCAACATCGGTCTATATATGACAATTGATCTTAAAAACAATATGTAATTTAATTCTGAAGAAAATATCAACAATTAAGTTTTGCATTGGCAAGATGGTTTTGGCATAGCGGGCCCCAGTGGGAGGCTCGCACGACGGGCTATTAGCTCAATGGTAGAGCGCGCCCCTCATAATTGCGTCGTTGTGCACATACCCATATTGATATATATGTTGCATAAAAGGTTTTTAATTATTATTAATTAATAGTTTCCAATTCACCAGATCTCGCCTCTTTGATTTGAAAAGGGTCAACAAAAATCAAGATATGGCCTAAGTTAAACTAACTTAACTCTTATAATTAAATTTTATGTCTTATTTTATTTTATTTTTTTTTGTGGCTAAATCCTTCAAATATTCAAACCACGAGTTTGCATTTGGTCAAATGATACGAAAGCTATAAATTCCTAATCTTGAAAATTTAAAATACTCTTTGCCCAGTTTTGAGCACTTAATATAAATAATCTTTTCATTAAGAAAAAATTGGATTCTTATCTTAAACCCTTTTTGCGGGGTATTACATTTAACTAAAATATAAAATGATGAAAATCCAAACAGAAGGGTCTTTTACTTTTTAATTCTTACTGCGGGATTAACCGCATTTTATATGTTTCGTATCTATTTACTTACTTTTGAAGGGCATTTAGGTGTTCAGGTTCAAAATTACATTGGTAAACAAAAAATCCCCTTATGTTCACTATCTCTATGGGGTAATGGAGTTTCTTAAAAAATTAATAAAAATCAAAATTTGAATTTATTAACAATGACTAATAAGGAACGTTCTTCTTTTTTTGCAAAAAGGATATATCCAATTGAAAATCGTGCTAAAAATGTGACACGGTACTTTATTACTATTGTTATTTTTGAGAATGAAAAATTTTATTCCTATCCTTATGAATCGGATAATACTATGTTATTCCCTCTACTTGTGTTGTGTTTATTTACTTTGTTCGTTGGAGCTATAGGAATTCCTTTAAGTGAAGAAGAAATGGATTTAGATATATTATCTAAATGGTTAACTCCCTCGATAAATCTTTTACCTGAAAAATTGAATAATTCTATAGATTGGCACGAATTTTTCAAAGATGCGGTTTTTTCAGTCAGTATATCTTTTTTAGGAATATTTATAGCAACATCACACTCTACGCCAGAATACATTAAAAATTATGAAGAACAAAAAACTGCAATTTTTGCCTTTTATATACATGCTTTAATAATATTTGGTCATTTTGTCTCCCATAGTTTATTGTTTACCGAGATAAATCTTCGAGGATCAAGCTAGCATCCGACCCACATATGGAAAGAAAATCTATTTGAGAGAGGCAAGATGTACGCGTTGGAAATATAGAGGGCGGTGTTAGGAAAAATTATACGATTACAAATTCGAGTTGTGCAATCAAAGCACTATGCTAAAATAATTATTTTAGTGTGTGAATTTTTCTCCAGCATAAAACGAATGCCTCCTCTGTTTAATAAAGGGAGTAGATACAACAATTAAAGACTTTAAGCTTACGAGAACATATATGGAAGAAAGAAAAAAAAAAAATGTTTTCATAGAAAAACTTCAGGGAAATCATGTGTATAGTCGTGGAATGAAAAAAAAGGAAACTTTTAATCATGGGAAGATCATGTCGTCAGGACAGTTCTGACTCATTTAAAAGAGAGAAGTTGAGACTTATTGAACTCTGACTCTCCCTGAAGTTAAATAGCATGTAGACTTTTATGGAAAGCAGTTATGACTAGGTAAGACTTTAAAACTTAGGGCAAAGATTCAAATAAACCCTAATATTTAACTTAAGGGCTAGATAAGCCCCTAACATTACTTTTTCAACCAAAAAGTCACCGAAATTACTAAAAAGGCCAAATTAGCCCCTTCTCCATTAATTCTATGCCACATCACCTTTTTTGCTGATGGGTTCTTTCTACATCTACTTAGGCGATCACCGCAATAGAGCAGCCTTCGAGTGGAAAACCCAACAATTAATGGCGATGGCTTCTTCTCCTCCTGTGTTCCTCCTGATCCCAACTCCTTGTTTCCACTTGTTTTAACAGCTGTGGCTCGGAGTTCTTCAAATGTGTTTCTAAGAATGTGACCGAGAATGAAAATAGACTGAGTTCGATATCTTATATTATGATGCCTTTGTTACTAGTTGATATTGGTTTTGTGAGGGAGTTTTGGGATATGGTTTGGGCTATATTTTGGAAAGAGTTTGGAGTGTCAAAGCCTACATACCTTAAGGCTATGGAGAAATTTTAAAAAGGAGAGCTCCTTGATGATGTGCAGAAGTTGAGCAAATTGTACGCATCATAGTCGACTCATAATTCAGTCAAAAATCATTCTCTCTAGTTTGCAGGGTGATTAGAAAAGAGATTTGGGGTGCTAACGTCGAAAAACGACTTAGGGACTTTGGTGTTCAGTTTTCAAGCTAGTTGGCTTTTGGTGTGCCTAAAAATAGTTAAAGGTAATGGGTTTGGCCCAATAAGCAATGGGAGGTTAAAACAAAAGAGGACAAGGTGAAAAAGGCCCAAGTCAAAGCTTAGGTCAGCAGGCGAGAGGTTTAACCAAGCTAAAAAGAAGCTTAGGTCGGAATACCGGTAAAAAGAAGAGTCAGCTAGGCGACGTTAAGGAACATAAATAGGTATAAGAGACATAAATAGGTATAAGAGAAGAAACTGTCAAATGTGGAATGGATTGGCTCCTTTCTCAGAGGTCTTAATGTATATGGGGTTTAATGACCCGTATGGTTGTCCTTCTCGTGTAGCAACACAGTCCAACATGTCCTTTTGAAATAATTTTATGACCCAATTACTGTAGGATATAAAAATATCCTTATCGCAAGGAGATTAATGCACAGCGGAAAAATCAAAATGAACAACGATACAAACACACAATTTAACGTGGTTCAATTTTTAAAAGACCTACATCCAAAAAATTCACTAAATCAACCAAAGGCGGGGCAAGCTGAAATTGCTACCTCTACACACGTATTACATCAATAAGTATAAGCAAGAACCACATCTCTTATGACCTAGACCTCAACAACCCATGAGCACCAACGAGGCATAAGCAGGAATATCATCTCTTATGACCTCGGCCCCCATAACAACACATAACAACACATCACAAAAGCCAAAAAAGGCTCCCTCAACAAAATTCCCCGCAAACAGAGAGCTGAAAGAATCTGACATTTCAAACTCTCAACTCAACTGAAAATAATACCTCATGGGTTCTTTATATAGACCCATAGTAATCCAAATCCTTCTCAAAACTAGTTTTCTAAAACAAACCAAATCTAAATTGAAAACAAACCATACAAGTAATTATTAAATCCTACAAAAACTAGAGTTTCCTAATTAAGCTTGGTTTAATTTTCTAACAATTGCTCCCTTTTCTTAGCGACACAACTTAGCGGCGAAGGAAACCATCTCTGCTCAAAAACTAGGCTCACCTTGAATAGCCAAAATGAGGCAAGAAGGCAGCCCACAACGAATATGATAGTTGGGGAGGATCGTAGTGTTCATTTTGGCGGGATGAATTTGTTGATGTTTTCACCGATGGGTGGCTTGATTTTAATTGATGGATCAGAGTATACTTCTCGACAAGAATTTGGTCCCAGAGATATTGATTTTGAGGTCACAAAAGTGTTCCCCAATCAGCTGGATCAGAGCTCCTTGAATAGAATGTGGGAACAAACTGTGTGGAGAGTTTTTGGGAATCCAAGATGGGTTCTTTTTGTCATTTGGGGGTTCTTTGGCTCCCCATCTGATCTACATATATTGTACCTGATAATTCAGGAAGTAATTGACAGTTCTCATGGGCTTTTTGCCCAAGGTTTGTATTAGTTTTGCAGATTTAGGAGAACAGCCCAGTTGCAGAAGAGAAATGCAAAAAGATGGATTTTAAAAGCACAAAGGCATCTAAGCGGATATGGGATGACCTGAATGGCTGACCTTGTTCGGACGGCCTGAAGAGCTGACCTAGACAGTGGCCGATCTGAAGTCCAGAGTCACTAATGTGTGATAGCTGAGCAGAAGGTGGAGGATGACGTCAAGCCAACTCGACAATAACTTGGGAGTCAACACTGCTGTCTAGCGAGGAGGAAACGGAAATAAGTAATTCCGGATGAAACAAGGAAGCAGAAAAGGAAGGAGAATCCAAGAACAAAAGAAGAAAATCGGATTTCCATATGCAAAAGATCTTCTTACCAAATCTGAAGTGTTGATTGATTAATCTCCTTGTTTGATTAGGAGATAAATTTTATTCCAATGACTAGATTGCATAAGTCCTATAAATAGGCAACTTGATATTATACTCGATACTTTTGTTACCTTTGGATTTTAACCCTTTCTTTTACAAAGTTTTACCTTCGGTTTTCTCTTTGAATTCCGCAGCACCGTAGTTAGTTAATTTAGCTTTTGAGATACTTAATCTTTGCGGAATTATGTTCGTCGGTTCCCGATTGTCCAATTATTCAAGTAAAGTATTTCATACTTTCCTCATGGTTTCTATTCCAAGTTGTTGCTTTGATTATCAAGTTTGAGTAGCTAAATATGTTATTCTAGTGTTATGTATTGAAACCGTAATTAATCTAAGTCAACTTAACTATGTTCTAAAATTGAACAGTGTTCATAAGTCTAATTACTTGGATTCTATTATGACTAATCCCTTTAGTTTAATCTGGTAGAGCCTTCGAGAGGCATGACCTTCGACTGTGAGGTACTATTAATTGAGTAATAATTCTTTGAATTATGACGATAGGAGTTGTTAGTGTTAGGTTTCTCTAGACCTTAATGCTGCTAAATAATTAATTAGGTGACTAGCGGGCACTCGCGGCTTAATTAATTAGTTGGTTAGAGAAGTAATCTTGATTAGCGGGAACTCACGGAGATTACCGAGAAGTTAAGGAGAAATTAGGTCATGACTAGCGGATGCTCGCGCCAATCTATAACTAACTGGTATAGGATAATTAAACGACTTAAGTGTTCATGATTACATGCATGTGAAGAAGGTGGATTACATAATACTAGAATACTTTATCTATAATTTATACAAATTCATTGTTATTTCTGTTCTCTTAAGTGTTCGTGACAAACTAAAGGTCTCTTAAGAGACACAAAGGTGATGACTCGTCACAATAGCTACTAAAGTATTAATAAATAAAAAAAAGTTAAGAATAACTGTCCCTGTGGATCAATCCTGACTACCATTGTATTAGATTTATTTAATCATTTGATTGCAGGTTAAAAGCAGTATAATTACTGTATTTGCAGAGGTACACGACAGCTCTGTCAAAATGGCGCCGTTGCTGGGGACAATGTCCAATTTGTAACTTTCTTTTTCTTATTAATATGCATTGGTGTGTTTCTGTGCAGTGTATGAGCAAGTCGTCGAACCCAATATTACTAAGTGATCCTGAGATCGAGAAGACTGCTCGGCGACTTGCTAAGGAAGCACGGGAACGCAAGTTGGCAGAGCAAGCCGAGCTAAACTTTGCCGAGCTGAACTCCGCCAAGCTGCCGTACGAACAAGCATACGAGCCCTCCTGTACTAATTCTATTGTTCCTGATTCAGTACCTAATAGAATGGGGGATAGAGAAGGAAGAGACGACAGGGAGGAAAGAGAATAAGAGAGGCAGGCATTACCACCAGCCGAGCCGACGTTGAAAGAGCTATGTAGTCATAAGACTACCGATAAGACGTCAGCATTTCTGAAGCCTAACTTGGCTAATGGATTTCCCCTGAAACTTGGATGGCTGAATTCTATGTCCAAATTTCATGGGAACAGAAGAGAGAACCCCTACTGATTTTTGGAAGAATACATCCGTAACTGTGATGTGGGGAGGATTCCGACTGGAGCTACACCGGAGCAACTCAAATTGGTAGCTTTCCCGTATGTGCTTACAAGGCAGGCATACAAATGGTTTGCCTCTTTGCCTCTGAATTCGATTACTGAATGGGGGCAAATGAAAGAATTGTTTATGAAGAAATACTTTCCATCTACCAAAACGAATGCAGTTATGAAGGAGATAAGTAGCATCCAGTAGGATATTGATGAGTCATTGAGCAACTACTGGTTGCAATTTCATGAATTAGTAGAAAGCTATCCGAATCACAAATACTCACCTACCTAGCTGATCTTGTACTTCTACCAGGGAATGACCAAAGAAGAAAGGAACATGATGGATTAGCCCAGTGGAGGAGCGTTTCAGAATAATACAGTGACGTCTGCTACAAAGGTAATTGAAGACATGATTAGGTCCAGAGCAGAATTCGGAGATCCAGTTCTCCTGGCCAAGCGATAGGTCGAAGTGAAAGTCGCAATGACCTCTATAGTGAAAAGATAAGTCAGCTAGTTACTAATATGGATAGGTTAACCGCGATAGTTGCCGAATTAACTATGTCACCTGGTTCTAGTAGAGAGGAGGTGATTTGTGCAGGTTGTGCATGCAGCCAACCAGTGCAATTTTGCACTAGAGAAGACAATTGATGAAGCAAACGCTGTCGGATGGAGCAATTCCAACAACAATTGGAATCGAAATAGTCAGTGCCGAGACCCGTACTCAACACTTATAATCTAGGATGGAAGGATAATCCCATATTTGGATGGAAGAATCTAGAGAAAGGAGGGCAAGTCCGTTTAAGTCCGAAACAAAGCAATTGGTGATTCAGGGCACAAGCAACCAGCTGACGTCCCAGGTCGGAGGTGCCCGAACTCAGGGTAATCCGTACAGGCTACCACAGCAGCGCCAATACCAGAACTAGGGACCAGTTCAGCAACCAAGAGGTGGAAGGACTATGAAGGATGCAATTGGAGAATTATTCGATGTTTAGAAGGGACTACTGGAACAACAAAAAGAGACCCGCACCACCATAGACATGATTGCTAAAGTCATTTCCCAGTTGTCAGCATCCATGCAAGAGATAAAAGGCAATCAAGGCAAACTGCCTTTGCAAGTCTAGGTAGCCACCAAGGAGACCATTAATGCTGTTGATTCAATGACCCTCAGAAGTGGCAAGATTTTGGAACCAACAATTGGCAAATCACCCAAGCAGAAGGTTGGCACTAAAGAAGACGATGTGGAATAGCCATAAGTTAGTGAAGATAAGGATCCTGAGCCTGAGCCAGTTGAACCCAGACCAGTTATAGAGATGAGTTCTCCCCCTCTAACAAAAAGGGGAGATGTTTTCAAACCTGTTCCACCTTTTCCCAACAACTTGAAACCAAGGGCCAAGAGGATGAAGGAGGAACCAATTGACTATCTTGCCGTGTTTGAAAAGATGGATGTCAACATACCATTCTTGAAGGCAATCCGAATCCCTCTCATTGGGAAGTTCTTGAAGGAATTCATGGCAGGTAAGCCGAGGGGAGTTAGCAAGGTAATTCTTAGGGAGACAGTATCAGCAGTGATTCAGAAGAAGCTACCACCAAAGTGCAAGGATCCAGGTAGGTTTTCCTTACCTTGTATCATTGGAAATCAGAAAAGCATGCTATGTGTGATTTGGGTGCTTTTATTAATGTGATGCCATTATCTGTTTACATGACTCTATCTGGTGTGAAATTAGCTAAGACTAAAGTTGTTATTCAATTAGCTGATAGATCATGTGTGCACCCCGAGGGGGTACTTGAGAATGTATTAGTGCAGGTTAACTCTTTTGTTTATCCTGCTGATTTTTATGTGATTAGAATAAATACCGATCCTGCTAGGGAATTGGCTGGAGTTCTTTTAGGTCGTCAATTCTTAAAAATGTCTAAAGCTATGATTGATGTGTCTAATGGGTCAATTTGTTTGGATTATTGTGGGGAGAAGTTTAATTTCAATATTGATTCTGTTATGAGACAACCTGCTGATGTTGAGAATGTATATGGAATCGATTTGATTGACCCCCTCATCTAAGAATTTCTTGAGACCTCTTTTGTGCAGGATAAGATGGAGATAGTACCTACCCAGAGTTTGACTAAGCTTGATATAGAGGAATTAAGAGATGAAGAAGTCTGTCAAACAATGAAAGCCCTCTGTGCAGCCGAGTTCAGCACCTCGGCAACTAGCAGCTACCCCAAGCCAGTAAATACCGATCGACCGGTGCCATCCCTGATTAAGGCACCAAAACTAGAGTTGAAACCTCTCCCTGCCCTCTGTGAAGTATGCTCACTTGGGAGAGGATAAGACTCTGCCAGTTCAACAAGGGACTAACATTAGTTCAAGAGGAGAGATTGCTAAGAGTGCTAAGAGAGAACATTACGGCCATCGAGTGGACCTTAGCTGACGTCAGTGGAATTAGTCCTGACATCTGCCAACACTACATTTTTCTTGAACCAGATGCTAAGCCAGTTCGTGATCCTCAGAGGAACACTACTACAAAAAGGGCTTTTAATGGCGGTTTTTAAGGGCTTTTAACAGCGGTTCTTGGCCTTTTTGAACCGCCATCTATCTGGCAGCCGTAGTAAGTTAGCGGACTTTCTACAGCGGTTCAAGGTTGAACCGCCGTAGAAAGTGGTCACTTTCTACGGCGGTTCAATGTTGAACCGCCGTAGAAAGTGGTCACTTTCTACGGCTGTTTGGTTCTGAACCGACATTGAACCGCCGTAGAAAGTGACCACTTTTTACGGCTGTTTGGTTCTGAACGGCCGTAGAAAGTCTACACTTTCTACGGCTGTTTGGTTCTAAACCGCCGTAGAAAGTTGCCACTTTTTCAGACCCAAACCGCGATAAAAAGAGAAAATTAATCTGGTTTAAAGCAAAACCTGCTGCTAAAAGTTGAAATTTAATACAAATATCACCAATATACAAATTGAAATCGCTATTATATTATAGGGGCATATCCAAAAATATTTGTACAACTATAATATGAACAAGTTTCATTAGTATCCTTCAACTACGGCTAATGCTCAACAATATAACTAGCGCATATTTTTCTCATAACATCTATATCCACATTGCTTAATGGAGTGCGGTCGAGCTTGAAGTGCTGCAACAGAGTTTTTGAAATTAAAAAGTAACTGAGTAGCAAAATGAAATACAGTCAATTAAGTAAGTTATGAGAAATCAAATACCTTTTCGAGTGCCAATGTGTCGGATTTCATTGCGATTTGGTACATGTAGTGCATGACCTAGTAGCCACACTCCCAGTTAGACGTTTGCTTTTTATGCTAATGAATATTAATATACGAGTTAGAAGATCATACAATTGTATACAACACAGCGTTGAGTAAAAAATTTAATAAGAACCAATTTTACCTTAACTACTATCCACTCAGGTTGCACATGCACATTTCTGGGCAATCCTAAGAAAGCTTGATAATTAAACATCACCCTATAAAAATGAAAGCGGAACGAAAATAATTAGCAACATATATATATATATATATATATATGATTGGCATTAGAAATTATATAGGCATTCTAACAGTAGTTAATATATATAACTCACTCGTCTCTAAGTATTACTGCCTCCTCTTTTTGTGGGTTTTGTAAAGAATCAAACCAGTAGACAACCTTTTCAATCGGTCGAATGGCTATAAGCATCCAATGTTCACTGCAAACGAAAAATTTAATGACCTCAGATCTTTAAATCAGTGTTTCTTAAATATTAGAGAAGCGCTTACATTGTCACTTACCCCTGAAGATACGGCACCAGATAAATTTCTTTATTTCGATCCTTCAAGTTTCGTGCCATGTAGTGTACCCTATCTTCATATGTGTTTCCTAGGACCGTGACATGATCAGCTGAGAGAAACCCTATCCCCTTCCGGTCATTCCTTTCAACTAAATCATGTAAAGCTCTAAAGAATTTACATTATCATGCATTATTGGTTAGTCTAGGCACATGGAATGCATACTATATATAAAAATAATCAGAAATAGGTTATAAAATTAAGTGGAAACTCACTTGGTGAACAATTGCATCAAACAGTTTGAGACCCTGCTTTCTCTTGACAATAATTCTACGACATCCTCTCGATCCATCGAAATAGGAAGATCCACACCTATGACATCTCTTGTCATTTGAAACAAGAAGCCATTGAAGTCCGAATCTTTCTCCATTCGGAGCTGTAACTCGTGCAGTGGATCAGATGTCGATGAGGATGACATTTCAAACGGAACCGTCGCCGAAGGAGATTTTATATCATCCCTAGATTTCACACGGCCTTTTTTCTTTTCAAACATTTATCCACCTAACAACATTTGAAATAACATTAAATATACAAAACGGTATTAAGTAATTCACAAATAAATGTAAGAATATACCTGTGTTACTTGATCCGGCCGAATAATTTCAATCAACTGTATAGGCCATTCCACGAAAAAGGATCGGGCCATTCCCACAGTTGCAGCCTCTTCCTCAGGAAATGGTAGCGGGGCAAAGTCATCATATGAAATTTTAATTGTAACCCTCGCGCAACCTTTCCTTACCTCGCGGCCGTGGTGCTTTCTTTGCTTATAAACATTTCCCTTGGCCATAAGCTTACGCCTCTTTTGCGTATCGTCAGAGATGAACAGATGACATTCACACCCGTCCTGAGATAATAGGCAAGCGAATGAACATTAATCAACTATTTCTGCTAACTTAACAAACCAAGTGTACTCATGAAACCAAAGTCAAGCGTCTTTAATTAGAAGTGACAATATGAAATAAATTATACATTCAAATTTAATAATTAAATAAAAACCAAAATATAAATGTAAGATTTTATTATTATAAAATAAAAATAAAAGAAAGATGTTTAATATATTAAAAAAATTGATATTTTTTTAATTGCAGTATTATATTTTCAAAAGGAAAATATAAACTTTATTTTAAAAAAAATATAAAGTGTTTGAATACTTGAATACATATGCAAAAAAACAAATAATAAAAAGAATTTAAACGAAAAATAGAAAAATAAAAACTAACCCAAGAAGAATAGCAGTGATACTCTATAGAAAAATGAAAGACATAAATGTATTTTAAGTACCTTGTATTCGCCTAAAAAACTCACATCTTCAAAGTTTATTGCAATAGGGCTAGTCTGAACCTCAGAGGCTTTGATCGGGTCCGTAGATGAAACAGGTATCATATCTAACTCAGGCAAACTTGTAGGGATAAGAGGAGAAAAATCTTGCCTACGAGTTTCTTTAGGGTATAGCGTCGGACTCACAGGGGAAACATTGCTACCATGGACCTCAAACATCTCTGGGACCATTTCGGAGGTTTCTGGGTGCAAGCTCTGAGCTTTGGCACTATTGATGACAGTGGCTCTTAATGTATCATAGTCAGTCCCCATCTGACCACATATAAACCCAACCATCATCTTCAGATGTGTTTGACATTCATCGAGCTGGGCAGTGGTTTTCTGAAGCTATCTCTTAGTTAAATCTAGTTCATTTTTAAGCGACTGCTTTGTTTTCGGGAAAACCTCTGTGATACATGCCTTGGTAGAATGGCCGCGATAACGACCGGGGTGATCGGTCTTTCCCGTTGCAATGACAAGAATGTCATTCCTACCCTCTGCAACTTTCTTCCCTTGGGACTCGAGGGAACATAGATTTTCCTAAATGTTTTGCCAAAAAAATATGAAATGTAAATAGATCAATTATATATAATTTTAAATATATGCGTAGCTTAAAGAACTGAAACATAAGAAAATGTATGGTGCAAAACTTACAATTTCAATCCCAACACGACTAGCCTCTGGCGTGAAGTATTTCCCTTTTTTGTTTGTGTGAGCCTGTCTCCAAAGTAGATGCCGGCCTGGCCCTGCATAAGAATCTTCCCCTTCTTCTTCGGACTGACCGTCCTCTGAAGGCTTCTTCCGAGATGCAATCAAAGCCTCTTCATGCAACTGCTTCTTCAGCAGTCGGTAGCCACCGCGAGTTAAATTATGGTAAAAAGAATTTAAAGTGGCATTCTTTTGCTCTTTTTCACGAATTGCCTAGAGAAAAATATAATGAAAAATGATTATCCATAAACTGAGCAATTTCAAATATCCAAAAAGAAGAAGGAAATCAATTTCAAAAACCCACCTGCCATTCTTCTGTTTCGCGACTAGCCTTGAACTTAATCCATGTCTCCCTAGGGAGATATTTATATTCCAAGCATGGGTCCTCACCCTTCAAGTCACCATTTACATATCTCCCTAAAAAGGATTTCCAATCATTCCAACGTTTACCGGCATAAGAAATCCACTTGGTTTCGAGTTCTTTAGTTGACTCAAAAACAAATAATGCCTACAGTAAAAATTAGAAGTAAAAATTTAGGTAAATTTGGGTTCATTTGTATGAAAGAAGAAACAAACAATGCATTATAATTTTGTGGAGTACCTCTATTTTCATCCACACTCTCTTCTTGATCTCGTCGGGAACTTTGGGCCATGATGCATATTCCATAATGTCCACTTGGCTCCGGGCTGTGAATGCTACGAATGTAATCCACTTTGAATGATAAATTTTAGGCTCATTTTGGGAATCAAACGAAATCTTAAGAGTTTTTCCCTTCATACGCATTTCCAAAAGATCGTTGCAATTTGTAGGCTCTCACCTCTTCTAGATCTACTAGAAGAACCATCTCCATTGCCATTTCCCTCATCACTATGCTCCTCATTGCGTTTTCTTTTTCGGGCCATTAGCTTACCTTAAACTTCATGTACATACAAAGAGAATTCAATATAACATATATGCAATTAAAGAAAAGCTTTAATGTCAAATACAAGAATGCTTGTAATGTTGAAATATAAAAGGCAATGTACATTCGCAAAATTCACTCCTAAAAATACTCTCCTTCCCTAAAACAAGAGAAATACTTTTTTCTTTTGCAATATTTCACGCTTTTCAAACAAATATAAGGGAAAGCGAAGCGGAGATAGTGATATTTGCAATACACAATTACCATTATCCAAATTAAACCAAAGGAGGCCCAAAAAAGTGAACTTATAAAGGGTACCATTGATCAAGTACTTCATATTTCACAACCAACAACTAATGAGAACAATCATTAATTTCTAATAAAGGAAAAAGCCAAAATTTAGTGAGGAATGTAAAAGATTCAAGGAGGAGTACTTCACTCCTAAAAAATACTCTCCTTCCCTAAAGCAAGAGAAATACTTTGTGATTTCACAATAAAGAAGCTTTACATTGATGCAAAGATAGCCTCACTTTCAATATATTAGTTGCATTCATGACATTAAACCAAGGGAGGAACACACCTTCAACTCAACCACAAAGCATTACCCTCCTTTCCACTAAAGAAGAAACACTACATCGCAAAAGGTAAAACATTTAAGGAGAAGTGATATTTCAAACTCTACATTCATGAAAAAATCCCCTTCATCAAGGAGAACCCTCACAAAGCATATTTCACGCTTTTGAAACAAAGATAAGCGATGGCGAAGAGGAGATAGTGATATTTGCAATACACAAGTCCCATTATCAAAATTAAACCTAAGGAAGCCCAAAAAAGTGGACTTATAAAGGGTACCATTGATAAAGTACTTCACATTTCACAACCAACAACTAATGAGAACAATCATTAATTTCTACTAAAGGAAAAAACCAAAATTTAGTGAGGAAGGTAAAAGCTTCAAGGAGGAGTACTTCACTCCTAAAAAATACTCTCCTTCCCTAAAGGTACTTAGTGCTTGTGCAATAAAAATGCTTCACATTCATGCAAAGATATCTTTACTTTCAACATATAAGGGGCTTTGAAGACATTGAAACAAGAGATCCCCAAAGAAAGAACCCTATAAAGATTAAATTCCACATAGTGGAATCAACAACAAAGCATTTTCCTCATTATCACTAAAGGAGGAACACTAAATCGAATAAGAACCGAAATCAAACACCAATGTTCTAAAATTAATCAAGCAAAACCGAAATCAACATTTGAGTTTCTCATATTCATACAATAAAACCGAATTGAAAGGGTACCTAATTGAAATCCCAATCAAAACCCTAGGTTCTCAACTTATGTAGGACAAAACACGAAATTCAACAACCAAACCAATGCAACCAACAATCAATAAATCCAAAAGCATTCCAATCATTCATCACAAGCATTAAAACCGAAATGAATATTATATCAACCACAAAAACCCTAGTGCAATGGGAAGCAATTACAAAATGGAAGGTAACATTGCAAAAGTTTTAAAATGCAAGCATAGAAGGTAGATAACCTTTTGTGTGCACTCCTACAACCAAGCCCGAACTATTGGAGGGGGGAAATGGAGAAATGTCGACCGGGAAAGTGAACCCACAAACAAGGATCAGGTGCGATGGTCCAGCCGTACAATCGGCCCTTGCTACAGCCGACGGGAAGAGCGGAATGTTGGCCGAGCTCTCCCAGTTGGCCGACGACGGGAGAAGCCGCGAAGAACCCGAACAGCCGCGAGAGAGGGAGAGGGAAACAGGGGAGAAGAAGGGGAAGAGAATGAGGGAAAAGGAAAGGATTTAGAGTAAGTTCAAATTTTTTGAACTTAGACCGGCTGGGTGGTTCAACGGCGGTTCAACCGCGAACCGCCGTTGAACCAACATTCAACGGCGGTTCAACCTTGAACCGCCGTTGAAAATTGTTTCAACTGCGGTTCGCGGTTGAACAGCCGTTGAATGGTCTCGGTTTTCTTGATCCGGCTTAGAATAGGGGAAAAAATTGGAGCCAATTCCCGCGCGGGCATATTTTAATATTAAATTTTTTTTTCCATTTTCAAAAACTAACCCCACAATTTTGTAAATATAATATTACATACCCAATTTACATTATATTTATTAATTATGTACACAAGCTCGACTTTTATGAACCATTTCATAATTAAATTTTAAATTTTCCATTGAACAATTTGAATTTAAATTTCCCGTGCTATTACACAATAATTATAGGTCAAAGATAAAAATTAGATAAATTTCGTAAATTTACATGTAAGCGTCGATAAAGTAATAAGCTTCATTATCTTCCCTAAAATTTCTACTTTTTCGACTTGGGCGAACGGGATAAAATAATCAAATCCATAATTGCATTAGGTACGTACGTAGTAATATAAACATTAATGGTTAAGTGGTTGAAAAAAAATTTAAATACTTACTGGATTTCATTACCTTACATACATATATATATATATAAACATCTTCCTATTTTCTCCTTTCCCCTCTTGTACCATTTGCATTTAAATTTCCCATTCTATTACACAATAATTATAGGTCAAAGATAAAAATTAATAAATTTTGTAAATTTACATGTAAGCGTCAATAAAGTAATAAGCTTCATTATCTTCCCAAAAATTTCTACTTTTTCGACTTGGGCGAACGGGATAAAATAATCAAATCCATAAATGCAGTAGGTACGTATAGTAATATAAAAATTAATATTGGCCGGTTAATTAAGTGGCCAAAAAAAAAATTAAATACTTAATGGATTTCATTACCTTACATACATATATATATATGTATAAATATAATATATAAAACATCTTCCTCTTTTCTCCTTTCCCCTCTTGTACATCATCCAACTCTCTCCTCTCTGCTCTCTCTTGTAAATTTCCACTACATATATAAATGTTTTCATTTGAAGAATTGAAGACTTGAAGACAACTTTATAAGTAAGTCTTCTATGTATATATATATATATATATATTTGCAATTACGATAATATTAATCAAATATGTATAGTGAAAAACATTAAATTTAGTATATATGCTGCAAAATATAATGTATTTTATTTACTTGCACCGGTTAATCATGATTAAATTGCATATACAATATTACAGGGAATGTTGGGAGAAGAAGGGGAACTGTGGGGAAATTAGATATTATACCAAAACCGTAAACCCTAAAATCTAAACCCTAAACCCTAAACCCTAGGCTAACAAATTTGAATTTAGACTGTAGCTTTATTTTACGGTGGTTCAAAAGTTAACCGCTGTATAAAATACTTTCTACGGCGGTTCAAAAATAAACCGCCGTAGAAAGCAACCTTTCTACGGTGGGTTCAAAATGAACCGCCGTTGAAGTTGATTCTACGGCGGTTCTCGGTTGAACCACCGTAGAAAAGTAGTTTTTGGAGCCAATTCCCGCGCTACGCATAAATTTTATATTTTTATATCATTTTCTGAACCCTAAACCCTAAACCCTACTCCCTATTAAGTTTTTTTTCCCATTTTCATAAATTAACCGCGGTGCCGCTTAAGATTGAAATAGAGAGTGAAGCGCCACCCTTTTCCTGGATTTTCACCTTCACATTCTCAATTGGGTCGGAGGATTCAACCTCGAGGATGATGGTCTTCCCCGTCAGAGTTTTCACGTAAACCTTTATTTTTTTTCAATATACGTTTTAAACTAGTATTCTCTCCGTGACAATAGTTAGAAGAGTTGACCTCAAAATCATTTTTATAATCTGTATTAAAAGTAAATGCATAAATGAAATAATAGAGTGAAATTAAACTGAAGATATGGCATAAAATAATTTCTCCTACAATGATATGCACCATTTTAGTTTTGAAACTGAATGTAGATGGTACTATTGATCCTTATCCATATGCTTTTAATAATAAAACAAAATATCGATAGAAAATTACCCGTATAAGTGTCTTAATTTGATTACTATACTTTTTGCATTCATGGTAACGTATGGTAAGTCTAGTTGGCAATTTATGTCGGATTTGAGTTAGCAAATTTTCAACTCTCCAATACTATTGTTACTTGTTTAATTATTCATATTATTTGTGTCAACTTGATCTTACCCGTTTAATTATTTGTGTCGATATTCGAAACTCTAAGCTTACCATTTAATTATGCATGTCGATATTTCCAATCCTAACATATTTATATAATGTCATGTTAATGAGAATAATTCGATTTGGTTTTTAACCAAATTTAAATTCGGAATATGGTTGACACCCAACTTGAAAACCAACCCAAATTCGAACTCCAAATGCTTGGTAAATTTTCTATAGTTGGAATGTTGTAGATGTTGTATTGTAATGCATATCTAATATTACAGGGGAATTAATGCAGGGGAGAAGCAGGGGAAATGTTTAGGGACTATGCTTCATAAAATGAAATAAAAATAGAAATTTATGCGCGTGCGGGAATTGGCCGGATGCAATTTCCACTTTTCTACGGCGGTTCAATAAAGAACCGCGGTAGAAAGGTTTTTCTACGGTGGTGGTTTTAGAACCGCTGTAGAAAAGTGGGAACAAATTCAGCCAATTAATTCCCGCGCGCGCATAAATTTCTATTTTTATTTCATGTTATGAAGCATAGACCCTAAACATTTCTAGTTTTTTCATGTTCAAAAATTAACCCCAAAACTTTGTACATATAATATTACATACCCAATTTACATTATATTTATTAATTTTGTTATCAAGACTTGTATGAAGAGTTAAATATAAAATCAAAACAAAAATCATTGTATAGCTTCCCCTGTAAATTTTACCAAAAGTACTACTCCTTGAAAAAAAAAAAAAATAATACATGGGACATTTATTCATAAATGAAAAACAAGGAAATCAATTTGCCAGAAAATTCGACAAAGTCTCCCCTATAAATGTAACATACTCCCTGTCAAGGATATGCACATACTTAAATACTTCATTAAGATACCCAATTTCAAATAATACGGAATTCAGCTTCAAATCAATTCAGACAAAATCTCCCCTGCTTGTTTTTGACCAAAACACAAGTGCATCATAACATCAACACAGAAGCTTCACACAATTTCCAACAATAACATATTTATTTATAAACATTTCGCTATATGAAGTCCCTGGAAATTTTGTCCCTTGATTGCGCGGCTTCATCCAAGTTGTGACCTGCTTCAATCAGACAGTACGAAGGATAAAAATAAATGTTGTTATAAAATTATGTTCACCTCGTTTCATTAAAATCAAAGAAACATATACAAATACACACACACACATACACACCCACAGAAAAAAATTTAATAAAAACAAACAATATACCTGAAAATGATTCTTAACTTATTCTCTTTCTCTTATGGGATACTTGATCCTCGAACCATAATCCTTCGCTGTGGTCATCACGAAGTATGTATTTATCAAGCTCCCTATCTTCCTCATCTGCTCTCGATTCAGGTAACCCACTAGAGAAAGGGCCACCCTCATAAAGCCCTTCTTCTGTATCAATCCCTTCCACTCCGTGATGTTGTTTACCATGAAGAACAACAGACCAATGTTCGTCACAAGGATCGGTGATATAAAAAACTTGTTTCGCCTGCGATGCAAGTATAAATGGTTCCCCCTTGAAACCCTCCCAATTAAGGTTCACCAAGGTAAAACCCAATGGATCATCAGTTCGAACCCCACTATTGTTATCAACCCATTTGCAGCGAAATACAACTACTTTGAAACAAACATAGTCAAGCTCCCAAATATCTTCGATCACCCCGTAATATGTCATGTTTGCATACAATGGATTTTTATCCTTCCTGCTAGAAACATGTAAAGCCTCTGAGATTAATGTAACACCACTGTTTTGTGCCGTACTCTTCTCGTCTTATCTCTTAGTAGCAAATGAATATCCATTTATGTCATAGCATGAAAATGCTCGTACCGCAAGGCTGGGCCTAAACGCCAACCATTTCAATGTCTCCGAAACGTCTTTGCCCATGACAGCATTACCAAACCAATAGACAAATGTCCGAATATGTTCATTGAGCACATTTTGATCCGTCCAAGCAGGATACGATGTTCTTATTGAACGCATATATCTGTCACATAGGGCGCAACTTCTTCAGAATTGCGCAGTATGTAGAGATGCGCCTTCATCAATTCAACATTAGACGGCAAAAACATTTTTCCTCCCCTTGTACCCATACCTGTAATCCTCCCATCGTGCCGATTCTTAGATATTCCAATTGATGCTATATCGGCCAAGTACTCAGTGCAAAACTCAATTACCTCCTCAGCTATATAACCTTCAACAATACTAGCATCAGGACGATAACGATTCTTAACATACCCCTTAAATACTTTCATATATCGCTCGAATGGGTACATCCATCGCAAATGAACAGGCCCACAGATTTTTATCTCTCTAACAAAATGAATCACCAAATGCACCATAATATCAATGAAAGCGGGTGGAAAATACATTTCTAATTGACAAAGGACAACAGTTATTTCATCTTGTAACTGATCAAGTCTTTCGCGCGCGATAACCTTGCTACATATAGCATTGAAGAAGAAACAAAGTCTTGTTATACTGGACTTAACATGCTTGGGCAATATCGAGCGAATAGCTACAGGCAACAATTGTTGCATTAAGGCATGGTAATCATGAGACTTCAAACCAACCAGTTTTAAATCTTGGAAGGAAACAAGTCTCCTTACATTTGAAGAATATCCGGATGGAACTTTGATGCTACGCAAACTTGAACACAGTTGTTTTTTCTCTTTTCTGGACAAAGTGTGACAGGCAGGGGGTAGATATGTGCGTTGTCCTCGAGCTACCGGTGCTAAATTTGATCTTTTGTTCATATCAACCATATCAAGTCTCGCGTTATAACTATCCTTAGTTTTACCAGAGATGTTCAAGAGCGTACCTAACAGGCTTTCACAAATATTTTTCTCAATAAGCATAACGTCGAAACAATGTCTGACATCCAAGTTCTCCCAGTATGAAAGTTCAAAAAATATGGATTTTTTCTTCCAACAACATGTATCATTATTGCTGGACTCCGAAGGTTTACCAAACTCCACCTTAATGTCCGTCACACGAGCTTTCACCTCTGGCCCGCTCAAGGGTTCTGGAGCTTTTCTGAACTCTTGAAATCCATTGAATGCTCTTTTCATACGACGATACGGATGAGTCTCGGGAAGAAATCTGCGATGCCCAAGGTATACTGTCTTCCTCCCATGTGCAAGCTGACAAAAATCTGTACTCTGCTCACATATTGGACATGCTTTATGCCCTTTAACAGAGTACCCAGACAAGTTTCCATAAGCAGGAAAATCATTAATGGTACGGAACAACATTGCATGTAATGTGAACATTTCTTCACGGTATGCATCAAACACAGGTGCGCCTTCATCCCATAACTTTTTCAAGTCTTCAATAAGAGGAAAAAGATACACATCGATGTCATTTCCTGGTTGCCGTGGGCCTAAAATCATTAGAGACATAAGTATGTACTTGCGTTTCAGACACAAGTAAGGCGACAATTGTAAATAACCAACATCACCGGGCATGAGCTATGTGTGCTACTCAGATTGCCAAACGGGTTCATTCCATCAGTATACAAACCAAGCCTCAAATTTCTGGCTTCTCCCCCAAAAGAAGGATACATTGAATCAATTTTTTTCCACTGATCTGAGTCTGATGTATGCATTATCACCTTGTCATCATAACTGGGAATACACCGATCTGAATGCCATGTCATTAGTTTTGCATTTTTTGCATTGGCGAACAACCGTTTAAATCTTGGTATTATAGGAAGATACCACAGAACCTTAGCCGGCGACCCCTTCTTTTGCGCATCAGAACTGTCTTCAACCTCATCACACAGCTGCTTGTTTTTGTATCCTGAAGTTTTACACTTAGGATCAAGCAATAAATCCTTATACTCATTCCTGTAGAGGACGCAATCGTTTGGGCAAGCGTGGATCTTCTTATACTCCATACCCATTGGACACAATATTTTTTTCGCCTCGTAAATTCGATCTGGAAGTTCATTATCTTCTGGGAGCATATCTTTCAATACCCTCAATAAGGCTGTAAAACTAGTATCTGACCAGCCATTTGCCGCTTTCAAATTAAACAACTTCAAAACACTAGACAAGCGTGTATATTTAGTGCAACCGTTGTATAGAGGCTTCTCATTGTCACCCAAAATGGAAGCAAGAACTTCCGGTTTATCAGCAAAATCCTCAGCCACATCCTCAATCATGTCATCTAATCGATCTCTAGTAATCCCATCATCTCCTTTTGCATGAGATTTTCATTGCTCAGGTAAACCATCAATACTTTCACCATGCCAAATCCACAGTTTATAAGAAGGATCAAATCCGTTCCGATATAAATGGAATGTTATTGTATCTGAGTTATCAAACCGCGCACCATTTTTACAAGCTTTACACGGACAATGGACGTACTTTGTATTCTTATAAGCGAATTCAATGAAATTCTCAACTTCTTTCGCATAAAAATCGGAGGTCTGATCACCATACAACAAGATATTTCGATCCATGTGTAACTAACACCTTGAAATAATTAAAAAAACCAAATAATAATTCAACAAATAATGTACAAAGTATCAAGTTGCATGCTTGTCTTAGCACATGTCATACTAATGTTACTCATATAATCAAAACTAATATAATACCTCAATGAAAAAAATAATACATAACCGACACATGCGCAATAGACATAATCAAATGAAGAAGAACCCATAAGTTCTTCATTTGTGCATTTCGTCAATCACATGAAATGCATAAAAAAAATAATACACACTCTAAGTAGTACTAATTATATGAACATCCTCCATTAAAAATCAAACACTATAAATCAAATCACATCACCAAGAAACTACAGAGTATAACTAAATATGGTTCCACAATACTAAGGTTCACCATATACATGGAATGCAACTTTAATTTTTAGCCCTCTACCATAAATAAAAATAAATTCTATAGGATGACATATCTAAAGGTCAAGCATAAGCAATTATTGAGAAATTTTAGAAGTTTCTAACCTTAAGGTGGTAAATTTTAGCTCCAAATGACGATTATTTACATCAAACGTGCAAAACCGTAGTAGAAATTTGGAGAAGAACACTTTCGGCCGCGATATGGAGATACACGTTGTTATTTAGGGTTAAATACGCCAATACAACGGCGGTTATAATTAACCGCCGTAGAAAGTGGACTTTCTACGGCGGTTGGAAGTTAACCGCCGTAGAAAGTGGACTTTCTACGGCGGTTGGAAGGTAACCGCCGTAGAAAGTCCATACTTTCTATGGCAGTTACCTTCCAACCGCCGTAGAAAGTGAGCTTTCTACGGCGGTTACCTTCCAACCGCCGTAGAAAGCCCACTTTCTACGGCGGTTTGTCCCAACCGCCGTAGAATGTCCCTTTCTACGGCGGTTTTTTTAAAACCACCGTAGAAAGTCCCGTTCTACGGCGGTTTATTCTTAGACCGCCGTAGAAAGTCCGTATTTCTTTTATAACGGCGGTTTTCTATTTTTCACCGTTAATCCGCAGCCGTTAAAGCTCTATTTTGTAGTAGTGGAAGCTGAACCCGAACATGAAGGAAGTTGTGCTAAAAGAAATTCTGACGTTATTGGCCATGGGAATTATCTATCCTATTTTTTACAGTAAGTGGGTGAGTCTGGTTCATGTAGTTCCCAAGAAAGGAGGATTTGAAGTTGTTACCAATGAGAAGAATGAATTGGTTCCCATGAGCCTACTTACTGGGTGGAGGATGTGTATTGATTTCAGGAAATTGAATGCAGCAACAAGGAAGGATCACTTTCCTCTTCCTTTTACTGATGAGATGTTAGAAAGATTGGCCGGAAAAATGTTTTTCTGCTTTCTAAATGCATACAGTGGATACTTTTAGATATGGGTTAACAAGGATGTCCAGGAAAAAACAACATTCACTTTCCCATTAAGAACATATGCAAGTGCATTGAGATTTTTATGGATGATTTCACAGTATATGGAGACTCCTTTGATGAATGTCTTGAGAACTTGGGCACTGTGCTAGCTCGATGTGTTGAAAAGAACTTAGTACTCAACTATGAAAAATGCCACTTTATGGTGAGAGACGTCATAGTGCTGGGTCATAAAGTCAGTCAAGAGGGACTCGAGGTTGATAAGACTAAGGTAGAGTTGATTGTGAAGTTGCCATACCCCACTACTATGAAGGAAATTCGTGGTTTTCTAGGTCACGCTGGATTTTATAGAAGATTCATCAAGGACTTCTCCAAGATAGCTCAACCACTGACTAATTTGTTAAAGATCGAGGTCCCATTTGCCATGTCGGCCGAGTGCAAAGCTGCGTTCAACAGTCTCAAGAAGAGTCTGATTTCAGCACTTGTCATTCAACCACCGGACTGGGAAAAGCCTTTCGAGCTGATGTGTGATGCCAATGATTATGCAGTAGGAGTGGTTCTCGGTCAGAAGATCGGAAAAGAGATGCACGTAATATACTATGCATCAAAGACTCTGAACCCTGCTCAGTGTAATTACACTACTACAGAGAAGGAACTTCTGGCCGTTGTGTTCGGTTTCGACAAATTCAGACAATATTTGCTTGGTTCTAAGGTAATTGTCTACACAGATCATGCTGCCCTGAAGCATCTATTAAGCAAGAAGGAGTCCAAGCCATGATTAATCAGGTGGATTTGCTACAACAAGAGTTTGATTGGCAACTTAGAGATAAGAAAGGGGTGAACAACCAAGTGGCTGACCACCTAACCAGGTTGGAGCTGCCTGAAGAAGAATGGCCAATTAAGGAAGAATTTCCAAAAGAGTACTTGTATTCTCTCACTTCCATAATCTGAGGTGAGCAGCTGGCTGTTCAAGCCTTACATGATCAGAATCCTGATCCATGGTATTCACTTCTTTGCTGCCTTCAGAATTCACTCATACGCAGAAAGTGCAACTGGTCTAGAACATCAAGCAGTACATATGGGATGCTCCAACTTTGTGGAAGTGTGGAGCCGATCAGATCATAAGACGATGTGTTCCAGAATGGGAGCAAGGGAGTATACTTCGTCACTGCCATTCCGCTACATGTGGCGGCCACTTTAAGAGCAAAAAGAAAGCTCAAAAAATTCTGGATGCTGGGTTTTTCTGGGCGAGCTTGAATAAAGATGCCTATATCTTCACCCAAAAATGTGAACGATGCTAGCAGTTTGGAGAGATCGGAGTTTGGCATGAGATGCCATAAGTGCCAATCAAGTTATGTGAAATATTTGATGTTTGGGGCATGGCTTTTCATGGGGCCTTTTCTGATGTCAAATGGCCGAGCTTATATTTTATTAGTTGTGGACTATGTGTCTAAATGGGTGGAAGCCAAAGCCACATCCAAGAATGATGCTCAAGCAGTTAAGCTGTTTCTTAAGACAAATATTTTTCCTCGGTTTGGTGTCCCTAAGGCTATTATCAGTGATCAAGGCACCCACTTTTGCAATCGGACCATTGCCGCACTCATGAGCAAGTACGAGGGTGCAACACCACCTTTTAACACCGTATCACCCCCAGTCGAATGGTTAAGTGGAAGTATCCAATAGAGAGATAAAGAGAATCCTAGAGCGAACAGTGAGTACATCGAGGAAGGATTAGAGTACTAAGTTGGAAGATGCTTTGTGGGCTTATCGGATAGCGTTCAAAACTCCAATAGGGATGTCTCCATATTGGTTAGTGTTTGCAAAGATGTGCCACCTGCCTGTTAAGCTTGAACATAATTCTTATTGGGCAGTACAGAGGATGAACATGGATGCTATAGCTGTTGGAGAAGAAAGGCAATATCAACTTCAAGAACTTGAGGAGTTGCGATTAGAAGCCTATGATATAGCCAATTGGTACAAGGATCGGACAAAGCTGAGACAGAAAAGCTCATTCGCCAGAAGGAGTTCCGAGTGGGTTAATTTGTGCTATTATAAAAATCCAGGTTGAGAATGTTTGGAGGAGGCAAATTACCAAGTAAAAGGGATGGACCTTTGGAGGTCGTCGCCGTTTGCCCAAGCGGAGCTGTGGAAGTACGAGATCCCGAGTCCGAAAAGCAGTTCAAGATTAATGGGCATAGGTTGAAGCAATTCTACAGTCTACCAAAGTGTAGGAGGTGGATGCGCTTCACCTCTTTCCTTGTCCAAACCACTGAAGGATTTCACCCCGTCTGGCCAAAATGTTAAAGAACAGCACTACTAGGAGGCAACCTAGCATTTTTTCCCCTTCTTTATTTTCGTTTTATTTTATTTTTCACTTCTCTTTTTATTAGCAATTTTCATTTATCTTGAATTTTCATGTTATTTGTGTTTTGTAGGGCCACTAGAGCCCGTATGGGACGTCGTCCGAGCTCGTCCACTGGAGATGACTATAGACGGGGTCCGAGCCCGTCCATTGGAGATGTATGTTACCGTCGTCTGAGCCCGTCCCCTGAGCCCGCCTACGTCTAGCCCAAATTTCCCTCAATTTCCCTCCAACCCGATTACCCGCCCATGTGCCCCACCTTTTCCCCTTACCCCACTAGTTTAAATACCTAGTTTACCCTCCCTTCAACTTCACCCTGCCTTCAATTTGTTTTCACCTTCCCCAATTCCTTTGCTTTTAACTGCGCCCTCTCCCTCTTCCTCTTCCTCTTCCTCAAGCCAGCCCTTCGTCTTCTCCGATCACGCAATGGCCGCCAACAACACCACCAGTGTCTCTGCCACAGTTACTCCTCCCACCGCCCAAGTACCTCAGAACTCTTCGATTTTGGATGCTGCTACTCCGTCGACCACCATCAACCCACTGGGTACCCACCTCAAGTTTTCCGTAGTGAAGCGTACTACGCTAGGCCACCGAGAACGCGGTACCATCCACTACTGAGAAGAAGGTTGATGGTTCCCAATGATAGCCCTTGATGAAATTTGCTACTCCAGGGGCCGAAATAGCCCTCTTGGCAAAGCCGTCGGTTCGCCTCTCCAACCGCCATGCCTCCCACGTCGCCTCTGCCTCCCACATCGCCTCTGCCAACCTCCGCTATTCCAGAAACCATCGTGCTAGACTCTTATGCTGAACCAGAGACTATCGCAAAATAGAGAGGTCCTGCTCAGAAGAAGGTTCGCCGCGGAATGGCAAGGCCATCAACATCTGCGGAGGTGGCCCCTAGCCAACCTGAAAAACCCTCCGCAGGCATTGTGGCACGTACTTCTACCACCGCCCTTAATTCCGCGCAAGCCACAACTACTCCGGTCTGCAACCCCCCTAAAATAGAGACTTGTACTTCTACAGCCTCTGCCCAAGATGGTGCCGACCAAAGGGCGAGTACTTCTACTACCTCCATCCCGAAGCCAGAGGCGACGACGTTCCAAGCTAAGGAGGCACGTACTTCTACTCCTCCTTCAACTAGCACAGCGGACCGCACTGTAGCCGAGGTGAGTACTTCTACTGCCTCTGCCCAGCCTTCCACTTCATCCCGCACTGTAGCCGAGGTGAGTACTTCTATTACCTCTGCCTCTGCGGCGACCATCCACGCGGAGGGAAAGTACTTCTACTGCCCTTCCCCATATCGAGGAGGATGTGGACGAGAACAATTCTCCACCTCTGGTTCGTGCCTCCACTGCCACCGGGTCTGAGGTGGATTAGAATCTCGAGTTCTTTTCCACCAAAACTGAAAGGTATGAGCAGGTTGTTCCCGCTCTTTTATCCCCTTTTACAACAATGATTTTTCTGTTTTAGAGCAATTAAATGTTAGATCTATTGTGGAAGATTATTTTGCTGCAATAGGGTGGTCATGGTTTATAAATATTCCTGTAACCCCTTGTTATGAGGAAATGCTGAAAGAGTTTTACACCATGGCCACCAAAACGAAGACTAGAGGTTTAACCTCTAGTCGGGATTTTCTGTCTTTTCGGCTGTTCAATTCTGAATTCTCCTTTTCTGTAAATCAGTTGAATGTTTTGTTTGGTATTTGTTCTAAGGAGGACTTAAAGTCCCAGATTATTAAGATTGGCCCATTAAATTTCTTGCTTTTGCTCACCATGCCACTTCGGCTCGGCTCACCTCTTCGGAGGAGCCATACTCCTCTAAACAATCTCCCGCTTATTTGATTGTTGACCCTACTTTACAGTTTTGCCATTACCTGCTAGTACGTAATTTGAGTGGTAGAACTTTTGGCCAGCATGTTGTCACTATTCCGGAGTTATTTATCCTTAAATGCATGCTTGATGGGTTAAATTGTATTGGGATTTTGGATAGGGTATAATTTGGGAAACATTGGTTCTCACCCCTTAAGACATTTGTCTTGGGGCATTTTGTGGGGATACTGCTGATAGGTTACAATTGTTTGACCCCCAAAACACTTGCATGACCCCCTGCTGCTCTATTATGCCCAGGATGGGGCATTATGTTTTCGCAGTGCAACTAGTCTGCCACCTTCTCATGCTGCAGCTACAGGGCTAGAAAAATTCCAGAAGGATTTAGACAAGCTGAATACTGAACAAGCTAGCCTCAAGGTCCAGATGACAGAAGGTTTTGCTGCAATCCAGCAACAGTTTGATGAAATGGCTGCCAGCTTCACTACATTCCAGCAGCACTTTGTCTAGCCATTCTGGCTACAAGTCAGTTTCTTTTTCTGTTTCAAGTCTTTTCTAAGTCAGTCCTTGTGTTTCTTTGTGTGTTTATTTGCTTATTTCGGTCTATCTAGTTGTCTAGCATCTCTCCACTAATTTTCTGGTTCCTTGAGGACAAGCAACAGTTTAAGTGTGGAGATATTTTATGTGTGTGTCAGTTTGTGTGTAGTTCTGCCCAAATTTCTGAAGTTGAGTTTGAAATAAACATCATAGAAGAAGTAAATAATCTGTGAATATACATGCTATTTGGATTGTGGATTGTGAATGCCCTGTTGATTTAGCATACTTACGCATGCTTTCTCTGTCTAAAAGCTTAAAAATGAACAAGTTCTCTAAGCCTTTCATACATATTGTTGCTGAGAACCAATTGGTTGCTACCTGACTGTCAAGATGGTATAGGTGTGTGCACTTGTGGATGATGGGAAACCCTTCAGTAGATTAACCCTTTTGACTTGAGCAAAAAGCTGACCTAATTTCCCATTTAGAAGCCAAGTTGAGCCTAATCTGCAATTCTTCTAAGTTACAAATAAAATCTTGAAGTTAGCCAAGGCCATGTGTTAATCTCTTTTTCCCCCCAATGTGATACTAATATGCTATTTTTGGTGCTGAATTGTAAAGAAAGGTATGTTCTATTTTAAAGTGGTTTGTAAATGGTTGTTCTAAGTTTTTGCATAAATAAAGGAATTTTGAAAGGAAAGAAGCTCTGTTTTGAATCTGTTTTGTGAATGCCCAAAAATATGTTGACCTACAAAAGGAAAAGTCAGTCCATTAGTAGAAAAAGCCAAGGACTTAATACAGGGGTAAAAAGGAATAGGGCAGTATCTTTTAAATGTTAAGCTATGTGCTAAAAATTGTTGAAATTGCTTATGTTTTTTGGGAAGTAAAGAATATGACAGTACCCAGTTGCCCAAGCTAGAGGTTGGTGAGATCAGCAAAGATTCTTGAAGTGTTCTGTTTTGATACATCACACTGGATTTTCAGTTCACAGGTAGCTTAGAACCCATAGGAACATTCCTAGTTAAGACAACCTTAGCCTCCATTGCGTCCATAATGTCGAGGGTTGTTTCTTAACACTTGTGCACTATCCTTTCTCATACTGTGGCGACAGTAGGTTTTCAAATTTTTGTGATTCTAACTAGACTAGGTGCTTGTAAATGTCCCATAATTTTTACAATTGGTAAGTTTGGTGTGAATCACTGTCCAAAGAGTGATGGCATGGGAATTTTCATATTGTGCTAAATTGATAAGGTAAGGATTGATTTGTTTGGAAGGAATGGTTTGCATATACTTTGATGAAAACTGAATCTGTGATGTGAGTAAAGCTTGGAACAAGAGTTTGGGCAGAATTAGAGTTTGTTTTAAGAGTCTTTTGTTATGTTTTTGAGATTTCTATGAGGATTATGTGCAGAAAATCTTTGCTTGAGTCTGTTTTTAAAGTTGTTAAAATTTATGTTTTTCGAGTCAAACCCTTGTCCTATTTTGTGTGCTGAGTCTAAGCAGTTCGTCTGCTGATTTGCCAAGTAACTGGATTTCTAAGTTTTGAGAAGTAATCCTTTGTGTGAATGAAGCAAGCACGATTCAAGTTTGGGGATATTTGATCCGCCGATATTATACCTGATAATTTAGAAAGTAATTAGCAGTTCTCACGGGCTTTTTGCCCAAGGTATGTATTAGTTATGCAAATTTAGGAGAACAGTCCAGTTGCAGAAGAGAAGTGCAAAAAGATGGATTTTCACAAAGGCATCCAAGCTGATTCGGGACGACCTGAAGGGCTGACCTTGTCCGGATGGCCTGAAGAGCTAACCTCGGCAGTGGCCGATCCGAAGTCCAGAATAACTAATGCACGATAGCTGAGCATAAGGTGGAGGATAATGTCAAGCTAACTCGGTGATAAGTTGGGAGTCAACACAGCTATCTTACGAGTAAAGGAAACAGAGAGCGAGGAGGAAACGGAAATAAGTAATTCTGGATGAAACAAGGAAACAGAAAGGGAAGGAGAATCCGAGAAGGAAAGAAGAAAATCGGATTTCCATGTGCAAAAGGTCTCCTTACCAAGTCTGAAGTGCTGATTGATTAATCTCCTTATTTGATTAGGAGATAGATTTTATTCCAATGACTAGATTGCATAAGTCCTATAAATAGGCAACTTGAGATATTACACAATATTTTTGTTACCTTTGGATTTTAACCCTTTCTTTTACACAGTTTTAGCTTCGGTTTTCTCTTTGAATTCCGCAGCATCGTAGTTAGTTAATTTAGCTTTTGAGATACTTAAGCCCTGTTTGTTTTGATTCTCAAAACATGGTTTTGAGAAAAGTTTTAATTTTATAATAATTTTTCATCATTTTCAATACACCTTTTTACATTTTTCAATACACCTTTTTACATTCCCAATACAATTTTAATATTATAAAATCAAAATAAATCTCAAAACCATGTTTTGGAAATCATACCACACAGGGCCTTAATCTTTGCAGAATTCTGTTCGTCGGTTCGTGATTGCGCAGTCCAATTATTCAAGTAAAGTATTTCGTATTTTCCTCATGATTTATATTCCAAGTTGTTGCTTTGATTATCAAGTTATGAGTAGCTAAATATATTATTCTAGTGTTATGTATTGAAACAGTAATCCATGCATGTATAAAACCTGAATTAATCTAAGTCAACTTAACTATGTTCTAAAATTGATCAGTGTTCATAAGTCTAATTACTTGAATTCTATTAAGACTGATCACCTTAGTTTAATCTGGTAGAGTCTTCGAGTGGCATGACCTTCGAACATGAGGTACTATTAATTGATTAATAAATCCTTGAATTACGACGATAGGAGTTGTTAGTGTTAGGTTTCTCTAGACCTTAATGCTGCTAAATAATTAATTAGGTGACTAGCAAGTACTCGCAGCTTAATTAATTAGTTGGTTAGAGAAGTAATCTGGACTAGCGGGGATACGCGGAGATTATATAGAAGTTAAGGAGAAATTGGGTTATGACTAGCTGGTGCTCGCGGTAATCTATAACTAACCGGTATAGGATAATTAGACGACTTAGTGTTCATGATTACATGCATGTGAAGAAGGTAGATTACATAATACTAGAATACTTTCTCTATAATTTATACAAATTCATTGTTATTTCTGTTCTCTTAAGTGTTCGTGACAAATTAAAGGTCTTTTAAGAGACACAAAGGTGTCAAGTCGTCAAAATAGTTACTAAAACATTAATAAATAAAAAGAAGTTATGAATAACCGTCCCTATGGATCAATCCTACGTACCTATCATTGTATTAGATTTATTTAATCCTTTGAAAAGCAGTATAATTACTGTGTTTGCATAAGTACACGACAGCTTTGTCACCATCTTACATCACAATGTCATTTAAACTCTGTGAATAGTGTGGGTGGAGGAGAGGAGAGACGGAATGGAGGAGACTAGAGTGAGAGGTGGTGGAGAAACTAATGGAAAGAAAGAGAAATCAAGCTCTCAAATGGGTACAAAAGGGAGGAAACCAATTTTAATTTATTGACCTTTTTTTTTTTTTTTGAAACCATGAAAGTTTCAAATTTGTAAAGTAAATATGAATTGATGGAAGGTTATTGATGATCGACCTTCCATGGATGAGGTTGTTCACATGCTTGAAGAAGATGATGAGAATTGAAGGAAGGTTATTGATATGACATTTTCTAAAAGTAGTAATCAAAACAGATTTTGCCAAACATTAATTTTGATAACGGATATATGTAATCATGTTTGTTTGTATTTTTTTGAAAATACGGTAACGAACATGGCTAAACTACTTCTAAGAGCTCGAGGGCCATATATTGGCTCCAAAAATACTTTGAGGGCTTATCTATTCGCCTACAAAAACTATAGAGGCTAAATTAACCCTTAAATTAATGTGCAACCATGTGCAATGCTAAATTTCATATTAAGAAATTAATTTCACGTTAATTTAAAATTTAAAAGTGTCTAATTGTTAAACAAAACGATTCAGGTCATTTTTTTAGTACTATTTATGTTAAATCAGTGCCGGTGCCTGAACAAAATATCAGGGGGGCGAATTGAAGAAGTTCGCAAAAGCCTAAACAACAGCTGACGGTAACTGCAAGTGGGTGTGGATCTGGTAGATTATTTGTAAGGATAGGGAGGAGGCATGAGCGGAAAGTTAGGAAGTTCAAATCATAATTACGTAATGGGCCAAATACGAAGGAAAATCCTTAAAGGTTGATAGAGACAACTCATGGTAAATTAAGGAATGGAAATGCCAGTGGTGGGAGGAGTGGCATATGTGGCTGCCCAATTGGAGGAAGAGTCTTTTCAAGGTCTTGTCATAGTACTCTTAATGTAGTTTCACAGAATTGTTGGCTAGCAATTTTTCGAATTTTATTCTTGAATTTATACTCCTCTTAATTAAATTACAATGATTTTTTTGTTGTGTTCTCACTGCTACCAGGGATGAATTCAAAAATGCATGAGTTCTTCCTTTAAAAAGTAGACATATGCTTATATAGATTTTTATTTTATTTTATTATTTTTCCCTTTGAAATTTTACGTGAGAAGTATTTTCCACATATTTATGATCTTAAATCTATAATGATATTCTATCACATTAAATTTATATAATTGATCAAAGTTTGAATGAAATATGCACTTGAGAAGCACCTATAATATTTTTAGAAAAAAAAATACAAAACTTTATACAATAAGCTACGGTGGTTCTCTTCCCAGCCTGATTGGGTTGCCATTGCTTTCTCCAATAAGCTCCAGATTCTGAGGGTACGACCACTCTTGGTCAATTTCTCTGATTGTTATTTCTGTTGAAAGAATTTCAGATGTTGAACTCATAGTTCTCTGTTACATTCCTTCTCAGTATTTTAAAGATGATATTCACATAGTTTGGGCTCCCAGAATATCATTTTTTGTGGAAAGTCCCCGACAAACAGCTCTACTATGCTTACGAGAGGTTTAAGACTAATTCCGGCATAATCATACCCAGACTGAAGGATTGCGGCGAGAAATTCAGAAAGAGTCTGTTGAAGCACAAGGCCGAATTGAGGTGCTGGGGACTTTTCCCGGGCCAAAAGAATGTTGATGATGGATGCAAGAAGCCCCTTGAATTAGTGCATCTACTGATGTTCTTCATTGAGCTTCTTCAGCTCCATCATCTGTGCAGTCTACATTGTCTGCGCTTGCCTCATGCTTTTGCAGCAAGTTGGAAGATAAACAAACAGGTTCAACCACAGGGACCGCATTTGGAAAGGAATTATGTACACTAAACCAGCGCAGTAGCCATAAAATGCAATCTGACAATCAATTTATTCCAAGTGGTAGAAAGAATGGACGGATGTCTTTAAGAATATCACCTTCCCGGTCCCCAGCGGATCCTACTTCTCCAACTATTTCTGATGAAGATATACCTAGCTTGTTTGGCCCAAGGAAAGCTGCTGCTCGAGGCCAAACTAGTAATCGCTCCAAGCGCACAAGGCTGCCTTGCTGCGGTGGTCGCCTACATGCTCCTCATGTGAAGACGCCATAGAAGATGGGAGGTTAGAACCGGAATGTCTCAGCCTTACTTATGTATTTATTTTTCTCCTTTTTCTATGCACGTGAGATGCACATACATATTTTGGAAGAAGAAAACCAAATAAAACTCAAAGTAAACATATATCTAATTTCTAAAAGAAATAGTAAGATTCATGCATTTTGATACATGATTCTAAATCTATAATGATATTATATCATATTTAATTTATATAATTGGTCAAATTTGGAACCAACTATGCCCGCACACACACGCACACACAACGCACACATATATATAAATTTTATAACAAATAGAAGTTTCAAAGTCAACAATGAAGTCAACTCCTTAGAAAAATTCTACAAAAGGAGGACCATGAAAGCTTTGAACTAACTATCACGAATGAGCTTTAACAAAGCTCATAAGGAAAAATAAGTTGATTGGATGGCTGAGCGGAGGGACTGAAATTGTGCCTTTGGTGGTTTCTTGGGAGCTCTGGAAAGCATGGAATCGGACTCTGCATGAGGGGGAGGATTTGTCTATAGGAACCATCGTAGGCTGCATCAGGTCTACCTTAGTTTTGTTATGGAGAGTGATCTGGGAGCCTCCTGCAGAGTTTGGACAGTGTGAACTCTAAATAGGTTGAACTAATAAAATTAGGAATCAACCGCTAGGTGTCCCTCTATGCACCAGCGGTTGTGGTAATCTATAATACTAAACCCACCCACAGGTGAAGGTACACCATTCATTCTATACTAATATGCTATTTTAACCTACCCCTTTCTAACTTGGGCATCAAAGTCTTTTACAAGACTTATCCCTTCGCTTGCATGTTACACTTTTTATCCAAGTCGATCTATGTGGTTTACTGAAATCCACTGTTACATGTTAATATCTGTTTCATGGATCACTACTACAAAATAGAGCTTTAACGGCTGCGGATTAACGGCGGAAAACAGAAAACTGCAGTTATAAAAGAAATGCGAACTTTCTACGGCGGTCTAAAAATGAACCGCCATAGAACGGGACTTTCTACGGCGGTTTTAAAATAAACCGCCGTAGAAAGGGACTTTCTACGGCGGTTGGGACGAACCGCCGTAGAAAGTGGGCTTTCTACGGCGGTTGGAAGTTAACCGCCGTAGAAAGTGGACTTTCTACGGCGGTTGGAAGTTAACCGCCGTAGAAAGTCCCCAAGTGAGCGTATTATGGGGGACCGTCAAGCTTTCTACGGCGGTTGCCTTCCAACCGCCGTAGAAAGCTCACTTTCTACGGCGGTTACCTTCCAACCGCCGTAGAAAGCCCCCTTTCTACGGCGGTTTGTCCCAACCGCCGTAGAAAGTCCCTTTCTACGGCGGTTTATTTTAAAACCGCCGTTGTATTGACGTATTTAACCCTAAATAACAACGTGTATCTCCATATCGCGGCCGAAAGTGTTCTTCTCCAAATTTCTACTACGGTTTTGCAAGTTTGATGTAAAGAATCGTCATTTGGAGCTAAAATTTACCACCTTAAGGTTAGAAACTTCTAAAATTTCTCAGTAATTCCTTATGCTTGTACTTTAGATATGTCATCCTATAGAATTTATTTTTATTTATAGTAGAAGGCTGAAAATTAAAGTTGCATATATTCTATGTAAATGGTGAACCTTAGTATTGTGGAACCCTATTTAGTTGTACTATGTAGTTTCTTGGTGATGTGATTTGATTTATAGTGTTTGATTTTTAATGGAGAATGTTCATATAATTAGCACTACTTAGAGTGTGTATTATTTTTTTATGCATTTCATGTGTTTGACGAAATGCATAAATGAAAAACTTATGGGTTCTTCTTCATTTGATTATGTCTATTGCGCATGTGTTGTTTATGCATTATTTTTTTCATTGAGGTATTATAGTAGTTTTGATTATCTGAGTAACATTAGTATGACATGTGCTAAGACAAGCATGCAACTTGATACTTTGTACATTGTTTGTTGAATTATTATTTGGTATTTTTAATTATTTCAAGGAGTTAGTTACGCATGGATCAAAATATCTTGTTGTATGGTGATCGGACCTCCGATTCTTATGCGAAAGAAGTTGAGAATTTCATAGAATTCGCTTATAAGAATACAAAGTACGTCCATTGTCCATCAAAGCTTGTAAAAATGGTGCGCGGTTTGATAACTCAGATACAATAAGATTCTATTTATATCGGCACGGATTTGATCCTTCTTATAAACTGTGGATTTGGCATGGTGAAAGTATTGATGGTTTACCTGATCAAAGAAAATCTCATGCAATTGGAGATGATGCGATTACTAGAGATCGATTAGATGACATGATTGAGGATTTGGCCGAGGATTTTGCTGATAAACCGGAAGTTCTTGCTTCCATTTTGGGTGACAATGAGAAGCCTCTATACAAGGGCTGCACTAAATATACACGCTTGTCTAGTGTTTTGAAGTTGTTTAATTTGAAAGCGGCAAATGGGTGGTCAGATACTAGTTTTACAGCCTTATTGAGGGTATTGAAAGATATGCTCCCAGAAGATAATGAACTTCAGATCGAATTTACGAGGCGAAAAAAATATTGTGTCCAATGGGTATGGAGTATAAGAAGATCCACGCTTGCCCAAATGATTGCGTCCTCTACAGGAATGAGTATACGGATTTATTGCTTTGTCCTAAGTGTAAAACTTCACGATACAAAAACAAGCAGCTGTGTGATCAGGTTGAAGACAGTTCTGATGCGCAAAAGAAGGGGTTGCCGGCTAAGGTTCTGTGGTATCTTCCTATAATACCGAGATTTAAACGGTTGTTCGCCAATGCAAAAGATGCAAAACTAATGACATGGCATTCAAATCGGTGTATTCCCAGTGATGATGACAAGGTGATAATGCATACATCAGACTCAGATCAGTGGAAAAAAATTGATTCAATGTATCCATCTTTTGGGGGAGAAGCCAGAAATTTGAGGCTTGGTTTGTGTACTGATGGAATGAACCCGTTTGGCAGTCTGAGTAGCACACATAGCTCATGGCCGGTGATGTTGGTTATTTACAATTTGCCGCCTTACTTGTGTATGAAGTGCAAGTACATACTTATGTCTCTAATGATTTCAGGCCCACGGCAACCAGGAAATGGCATCGATGTGTATCTTGCTCCTCTTATTGAAGACTTGAAAAAGTTATGGGATGAAGGCGCACCTGTGTTTGATGCATACCGTGAAGAAATGTTCACATTACGTGCCATGTTGTTCTGTACCATTAATGATTTTCCTGCTTATGGAAACTTGTCTGGGTACTCTGTTAAAGTGCATAAAGCTTGTCCAATATGTGACCAGTTTGCACATGGGAGGAAGACAGTATACCTTGGGCATCGCAGATTTCTTCCGGAGACTCATCCGTATCGCCGTATGAAAAGAGCATTCAATGGATTTCAAGAGTTCAGAAAAGCTCCAGAACCCTTGAGCGGGCCCAGAGGTGAAAGCTCGTGTGACGGACATCAATGTGGAGTTCGGTAAAACTTCGGAGTCCAGCAATAATGATACAGGTTGTTGGAAGAAAAAATCCATATTTTTTGAACTTTCATACTGGGAGAACTTGGATGTCAGACATTGTCTCGACGTTATGCATATTGAGAAAAATATTTGTGAAAGCCTGTTAGGTACGCTCTTGAACATCCCTGGTAAAACTAAGGATGGTTATAACGCGATATTTGATATGGTTGATATGAACATAAAAGCAAATTTAGCATCGGTAGCTCGAGGACAACGCACATATCTACCCCCTGCCTGTCAAACTTTGTCCAGAAAAGAGAAAAAACAACTGTGTTCAAGTTTGCATAGCATCAAAGTTCCATCCGGATATTCTTCAAATGTAAGCAGACTTGTTTCCTTGAAAGATTTAAAACTGGTTGGTTTGAAGTCTCATGATTGCCATGCCTTAATGCAACAATTGTTGCCTATAGCTATTCGCTCGATATTGCCCAAGCATGTTAAGTCCAGTATAACAAGACTTTGTTTCTTCTTCAATGCTATATGTAGCAAGGTTATCGCCCACGAAAGACTTGATCAGTTACAAGATGAAATAACTGTTATCCTTTGTCAATTAGAAATGTATTTTCCACCCGCCTTCTTTGATATTATGGTGCATTTGGTGATTCATTTGGTTAGAGAGATAAAAATATGCGGGCCTGTTCATTTGTGATGGATGTACCCATTCGAGCGATATATGAAAGTATTTAAGGGGTATGTTAAGAATCGTTATCGTCCTGATGCTAGTATTGTTGAAGATTATATAGCTGAGGAAGTAATTGAGTTTTGCATTGAGTACTTGGCCGATACCGCATCCATTGGAATATCTAAGAATCGGCACGATGGGAGGATTACAGGTATGGACACAAGGGGAGGAAAAATGTTTTTGCCGTCTAATGTTGAATTGATGAAGGCGCATCTCTACATACTGCGCAATTCTGAAGAAGTTGCGCCCTATGTGACAGACCATATCCGTTCAATAAGAACGTCTTATCCTGCTTAGACGGATCAACGTGTGCTCAATGAACATATTCGGACATTTGTCTATTGGTTTGGTAATGCTGTCCTGGGCAAAGACGTTTCGGAGACATTGAAATGGTTGGCGTTTAGGCACAGCCCTGCGGTACGAGCATTTTCATGCTATGACATAAATGGATATTCATTTGCTACTAAGAGACAAGATGAGAAGAGTACGGCACAAAACAGTGGTGTTATATTAATCTCAGAGGCTTTACATGTTTCTAGCAGGAAGGATAAAAATCCATTGTATGCAAACATGGCTTATTTCGGGGTGATCGAAGATATTTGGGAGCTTGACTATGTTTGTTTCAAAGTAGCTGCATTTCGCTGCAAATGGGTTGATAACAATAGTGGGGTTCGAACTGATGATCCATTGGGTTTTACCTTGGTGAACCTTAATCGGGAGGGTTTCAAGGGGGAACCATTTATACTTGCATCGCAGGCGAAACAAGTTTTTTATATCACCGATCCTTGCAATGAACATTGGTCTGTTGTTCTTCATGGCAAACAACATCACGGAGTGGAAGGGATTGATACAGAAGAAGGGTTTTATGAGGCTGGCCCTTTCTCTAGTGGGTTACCTGAATCGAGAGCAGATGAGGAAGATAGGGAACTTGATAAATACATACTTCGTGATGACCACAGCGAAGGATTATGGTTCGAGGATCAAGTGTCCCATAAGAGAAAGAGAATAAGTTAATAATCATTTTCAGGTATATTTTTTGTTTTTATTAATTTTTTTTTCTGTGGGTGTGTATGTGTGTGTGTGTATTTGTATATGTTTCTTTGATTTTAATGACACAAGGTGGACATAATTTTATAACAACATTTATTTTTATCCTTCGTACTGTCTGATTGAAACAGGTCACAACTTGGATGAAGCTGCGCAATCAAGGGGCAAAATTTCCTGGGACTTCATATAGCGATATGTTTATAAATGAATATGTTATTGTTGGAAATTGTGTGAAGCTTCTGTGTTGATGTTATAATGCACTTGTGTTTTGGTCAAAAACAAGCAGGGGATATTTTGTCTGAATTGATTTGAAACTGAATTCCGTATTATTTGAAATTGGGTATGTTAATGAAGTATTTAAGTATGTGCATATCCTTGACAGGGAGTATGTTACATTTATAGGGGAGACTTTGTCAAATTTTTTGGCAAATTGATTTCCTTGTTTTTCATTTATGAATAAATGTCTCATGTATTTTTTTTTTTTTTTCAAGGAGTAGTACTTTTGGTAAGATTTACAGGGGAAGCTATACAATGATTTTTGTTTTGATTTTATATTTAACTCTTCATAAATTACTTGTCTGTGCCTCGGAAAAAAGATATGCATTTAGCGAGGTTGGGTATTGTCTGAAAAACGGTGTAAGCAAAAAATAACAAAGCCAAAAAATTAAAAGATAAAATCACGGATCAAAAAATCACTAAAAATAGAAATTTGTTCCCACTTTTCTACGGCGGTTCTAAAACCACCGCCGTAGAAAAAACTTTCTACCGCGGTTCAACTATGAACCGCCATAGAAAGTCATCTTTCTACGGCGGTTTGTTTATGAACCGCCGTAGAAAAGTGGAAATTGCATCCAATTCCTGCCCGCATGCGGGAATTTCTATTTTTATTTCATTTTATGAAGCATATATAGTCCCTAAACATTTCCCCTGCTTCTCCCCTGCATTCCCCTGTAATATTGGATATGCAATTTCATAACGATCAACCGGTGCAAGTAAATAAAATAAATTATATTTTGATTCACACCTAATTTAATGCATTTCACTATACATAATTGATTACTGTTATAGGCTGTAAGTCCAAATATAATTATATATATATATATAAGGTCATGAAATCAAGTAAGTATTTCTTTTTTTATTAATTGGGCCCTTAAGCATTAATTTTCTTATACTACGTACGTAATGCATTATCGATTTGAAACTGTTTTCTTCCGTTCGCCCAAGTCGAGAATGCGGAAATGCACGGTCTGATAATGAACCTTCTTACTTTATCATAGCTTACATGTAATTTTACGAAATTTACTAATTTTAACTTATACCTAAAAATTGAAATGTACTTATTAAATGTTTCATAATAGGCGATCGAGCTTCTGTAATTAATAAATACAATGTAAATTGGGTATGTAATATTATACTCACAAAGTTTTGGGGTTAATTTATGAAAAAGGGAAAAAAAATTTCTTAGGGTTTAGGGTTTAGGGTTTAGAAAATGATATAAAAATAGAAAATATATTCATGCGTAGAGCGGTAATTGGCGCAAAAACTACTTTTCTACGGCGGCTCAACCGAGAACCGCCGTAGAAAGTATTTCTACGGCGGTTCTCGGTTGAGCCGCCGTAGAAAGTAGTTTATACGGCGGTTAATTTTTGAACCTCCGTATAATAAAGCTACAGTCTAAATTCAAATTTGTTGGCCTAGGGTTTAGGGTTTAGGGTTTAGGTTTTAGGGTTTACGGTTTTGTTATACTATCTAATTTCCCCACAATTCCCCTGCTTTTCCCAACATTCTCCTGTAATATTGTATATGCAATTTAATCATCATGAACGGTGCAAGTAAATGAAATACATTATATTTTGCAGCATATATACTAAATTTAATGTTTTCACTATACATATTTGATTATTATTATCGTAATTGCAAATATATATTATATATATATATAAGACTTAATTATAAAAGTTGTCTTCAAGTCTTCAATTCTTCGAATGAAAACATTTTATATATGTAGTGGAAATTTACAAGAGATCGAGTGCAGAGAGGAGAGAGTTGGATGATGTGCAAGAGGGGAAAGGAGAAAAAGAAAAGATGTTTATTATATATATATTATATATATATATGTAAGGTAATGAAATCCAGTAAGCATTTAATTTTTTTTTCGGCCACTTAATTAACCGGCCAATATTAATTTTATATTACTATACGTACCTAATGCATTTATGGATTTGATTATTTTATCCCGTTCGCCCAAGTCGAAAAAGTAGAAATTTTAGGGAAGATAATTAAGCTTATTACTTTATCGACTCTTACATGTAAATTTACGAAATTTATTAATTTTTATCTTTGACCTATAATTATTGTGTAATAGCACGGGAAATTTAAATGCAAATGGTACAAGAGGGGAAAGGAGAAAATAGGAAGATGTTTATATATATATATGCATGTAAGGTAATGAAATCCAGTAAGTATTTAATTTTTTTTCGGCCACTTAACCAATATTAATTTTTATATTACTATACGTACCTAATGCATTTGTGGATTTGATTATTTTATCCCGTTCACCCAAGTCAAAAAAGTAGAAATTTTAAGGAAGATAATGAAGCTTATTACTTTATCGACTCTTACATGTAAATTTACGAAATTTATTAATTTTTATATTTGACCTATAATTATTGTGTAATAGCACTGGAAATTTAAATGCAAATATATGGTTCAATTAATGGAAAATTTGAAATTTAATTATGAAATGGTTCATAAAAGTCGAGATTGTGTACATAATTAATAAATATACACAATCTGGGTATGTAATATTATATTTACAAAATTGTGGGGTTAGTTTTTTGAAAATGGAAAAAAAAATTTAATATTAAAATATGCCCGCGTGGGAATTGGCTCCAATTTTTTCTCCTATGCTAAACCGAGAAAAAACGAGACCATTCAACGGCGGTTCAACCGCGAACCGCCGTTGAACCAAGTTTCTACTGCGGTTCACTAGTGAACCGCAGTAGTTTTCAACGGCGGTTCACTAGTGAACCGCAGTACTTTCAACGGCGGTTCACTAGTGAACCGCAAGTAGAAACTTGGTTCAACGGCAGTTCGTGGTTGAACCGCCTCAAGGTTGAACCGCCGTTGAAAGTATACTTTCAACGGTGGTTCACTCGTGAACCGCAGTAAAAACTTGGTTCAGGTTCGCGGTTGAACCGCCGTTGAACCAACGAGCCAGTCAAAATTAAAGTTCAAATTTTTTGAACTTTCCTTTCCTCCCTCATTCTCTTCCCCTTCTTCTCCCCTGCATTTCCCCTGTTTCCCGAACCCTTCTCCCGCGGCTGTTCGGCTTCTTCGCGGCTTCTCCCGTCGCCGGCGAGCTCGGCCACTTTCCGATCGTACCGTCGGCTGCAGCAAGGCCGATTGTTTGGCTGGACCATCGCAGCCAATCCTTGGTTGTGGGTTCACTTTCCTGGCTTGCATTTCTCCATTTCCCCCCTCCTATAGTTCGGGCTTGGTTGTAGGAGTGCACACAAAATGTTATCCAGCTTCTATGCTTCCATTTTAAAACTTTTGCAATGTTACCTTCCATTTTGTAATTGCTTCCCATTGCACTAGGGTTTTTGTGCATAATAGGTTCTTCATTTTGGTTTTAATCCTTGTGATGAATGATTGGAATGATTTTGGATTTATTGATTATTGGTTGCATTGGTTTGGTTGTTGAATTTCTTGTTTTGTCCTACATAAGTTGAGAACCGAGGGTTTTTGTGCATAATATGTTCTTCATTTCGGTTTTAATCCTTGTGATGAATGATTGGAATGATTTTGGATTTATTGATTGTTGGTTGCATTGGTTTGGTTGTTGAATTTCTTGTTTTGTCCTACATAAGTTGAGAACCTAGGGTTTTGATTGGGATTTCAATTAGGTACCCTTTCAATTCGGGTTTAGTGTATGAATATGAGAAACTCAAATGTTGATTTCGGATTTGCTTGATTAATTTTAGAACATTGGTGTTTGATTTTGGTTCTTATTCGATTTAGTGTTCCTCCTTTAGTGATAATGAGGAAAATGCTTTGTTGTTGATTCCACTATGTGAAATTTAATCTTTATAGGGCTCTTTCTTTGGGGATCCCTTGTTTCAATGTCTTCAAGCCCCTTATATGTTGAAAGTAAAGATAGGGTTGCATGAATGTGAAGCATTTTTTATTGCACAAGCACTAAGTACCTTTAGGGAAGGAGAGTATTTTTTACGAGTGAAGTACTCCTCCTTGAATCTTTTACATTCCTCACTAAATTTTGGCTTTTTCCTTTACTAGAAATTAATGATTGTTCTCATTAGTTGGTGGTTGTGAAATGTGAAGTACTTTATCAATGGTACCCTTTATAAGTCCATTTTTTTGGGCTTCCTTAGGTTTAATTTGGATAATGGGACTTGTGTATTGCAAATATCACTATCTCCTCTTCGCTTTCCCTTATCTTTGTTTCAAAAGCGTGAAATATGCTTTGTGAGGGGTCTCCTTGATGAAGGAGATTTTTTTTTTCAAGAATGTAGAGTTTGAAATATAACTTCTCCTAACATGTTTTACCTTTTGCGATGTAGTGTTTCTTCTTTAGTGGAAAGGAGGGTAATGCTTTGTGGTTGAGTTGAAGGTGTGTTCCTCCCTTGGTTTAATGTGATGAATGCAACTAATATATTGAAAGTGAGGCTATCTTTGCATCAATGTAAAGCTTCTTTATTGCGAAATCACAAAGTATTTCTATTGCTTTAGGGAAGGAGAGTATTTTTTAGGAGTGAAGTACTCCTCCTTGAATCTTTTACATTCCTCACAAAATTTTGGCTTTTTCCTTTACTAGAAATTAATGATTGTTCTCATTAGTTGTTGGTTGTGAAATGTAAAGTACTTTATCAATGATACCCTTTATAAGTCCACTTTTTTGGGCCTCCTTTGGTTTAATTTGGATAATGGTAATTGTGTATTTTTAGGAGTGAATTTTGCGAATGTACCTTGCCTTTTTTTTTTCACATTACAAGCATTCTTGTATTTGACATTAAAGCTTTTCTTTAATTGCATATATGTTATATTGAATTCTCTTTCTATGTACATGAAGTTTAAGGTAATTCAATGGCCTCTAAAGAAAACGAAATGAGGAGCATAGTGATGAGGGAAATGGCAATAGAGATGGTTCTTCTACTAGATCTAGAAGAGGTAGAGGGCCTACAAATTGCAATGATCTATTGGAAATGCGGCTGAAGGGAAAACTCTTAACATTTCTTTTGATTCCGAGCTCGAGCCTAAAAGTATCATACAAAGTGGATTACCTTTGCGGCATTCACGGCCCGAGACAAAGTGGACATAATGGAATATGCATCATGGCCCAAAGTTTCCTGACGAGATCAAGAAGAGAGTGTGGATGGAAATACGGGTATTTTCTTTAATTATAATGCATTGTTTTT